>VUQP01047774.1:0-25012 GCA_015108555.1 Coptodon rendalli
CTCAGCACTACGTTCTCAAAGTGCACTAATTGAATAAAGAGTAATTGTGATGTATTTAGGCAGCTGCTGACCCCTGTTGTTCAAGTGAGTAAACCATTAGCTTAAGCATAAGGTTTACTCCAGTGGACGCACAGAAAAACAAAGCAAACAGTGCAGGAGAGAGAACACAAAGCCAGCAGGTTACTTTAAGTGGTCTGGGCATTGGTGCATTTTGTTATGCATTAGATGCTGGTATAAGCCATGAAGGTGCAGGCTTGTAGCCACAGAAGACCATGTAAGCTATTAATTTGCTTGACAAAATGAAAAACAGGAGCTGAAAGGTATTTCCAGCAACAACAAGTATAACCTCCAAGCTTTAATTCTCTTAAAATCTGTGAGCATGCAAACACTAGTGCTGGATGTTGTTGCATTTAGCTTAAATTTTCTTTCGATTGACCCAGATCCTTCTTTAATAGGTGGGTGCATTCCCTGCAAGTGCTTAGTTGCATTAATGAGTGAAATTAACAGGGAAGTGGGAGCTTTTTTCCAACATGCTTTTCCAAGTCAAAAAAGAACACACGAAACACAACAAATCTTTTTTGATTCAATCTGACATTCCTTATTAACGTGAATAACCAATAAATGCAATAAGTTGCATTTATTGTCATTTAGTGTGTATGGCTCATGTCTCGTGCTGAGCTAAAGAAAACACAGGGTCCACATATTAACTGCTCTGGAGCTCTCAATCATGTCACATGAGCTTTCCCAGTTGCAATATCTACGAGCACTTTAACCCTTTCCACCCTGGTGATTCCTGTACAAGGTTATGTTATTGACCCGCTGCCACTTTTAGAAAGTTTCCGAGCACGGCCCATCAGTAAATATTAAAGTGGATACAGTGCTTTGCTTCATTTCTGTTGCATCCCATTTGGTAGGGTTGCAGCTGAATTGCAGTTTGGAAGAGGCTAAAATAAAACCTTTAAAAAAAAAAGACAAAAAAAAAACTCCTTCTCGTTTAGTGTTTAGGACAAAAATTCTCACACGTTTTTTATCCACAGAGCTCAAGGTTATTATTTTGAATTACGTTCTGAAGACATGTCTTGCTGGATTTTGAGGCTGTTACTTTAGTTGGAAACTTCAAAAGTAGGGTAGAATCTGCTGGGCTATATTCTCTTTAATGTGCTGAAAAAACAGAAAATTAAATGTGATCATTTCTGTGTCAATAATCTGATGCAATGTGGTTAAAAGCTACAGAACAACTCTGAAGTCAACCTCTCTTTTTTGTCATCCTCGAGTCAGGTTGAAAACTTTAAATGATTAAAAATTCATCCAGATTAAAGAAAAAATGCTTGCTTGTTCTTACCTGGTGGCTGTCAGAGGTGGTGCAGGTCATCGACTAATCTGGAAGGTTCGTGGTTCGATCCCTGGCTGCTCCAAATATTGGGCAAGATATTAACCCCAAGTCGCTCACTGATGCATCCATCAGAGTGTGAATGTGTGTGAAAGTTAGATAAAAGCACTTTAACAGAAAGGGAAAAAAAACATAGAAAAAGTGCTTATATGAATGGGGGATCAAGGCGAGTTGTATAAAGTGCATTTACCATAACTAATACATGTAACAGCAACAAATTCACTGAAAGCATTTCATTATAATATCTGATGTTGATGTTACAACACAAGGAAAACTGGGGTACATCATAAGATACTTCTGTTATACTAACTCGGGGATATTCCAAATGAACGAAAACATTCAGGAAATGCCTGTGATTTAACATCTTGCACTTACCTTTTTGAAGAACTATTAGGTGAGTTATAAGCCACAGAGCGCATGATAACTAAAATGTGAGACACATTATCTGCAAATAGTACAAAATCAACAGCTTTATTGTAATGTCATAGATTAGCTTGAGCTTTGCATGTTATTTTCCCTAATAGGTGATTGAGATGCACCTGAACTAATGCTTAATGTTCTTAAATGTAGTCCCTGCGGTAATCTAATTTTCTATATCACTTTAATATCTGGAGGTTGTAAGCTTCTGTGTATTTTTTTGCTGTCAGGAAGAATACTTCGCAGTAAACAAATGTCACTCTCCCCAACGAGAGCCCAGTCCTCTCAGACTGTGGGAGGACCCTTAAACGCGTGAAGGGTTTTCCTAACACTGACATAAATAATCTATTTCAACACAACAAGTGCTGTAGTAAACTACCTTACACTCCTCAGTAAAGAGCCCTGCAAAACCACTGGATGACACTTTAGAATTGTCAGAGTAGTTTCCTACTTCTGATGCTACATCCACGTCACGCGGTAAAGATTGTTGCTACGAGCTCTCGACTTACAACAGTCACTCAGAGATGAATACCAGCGGAACAGGTGCTGTTTTATTTAACGATTCACTTTAAATAATGGCAGGTAGTTTTTAATTTTCATCTTTTGTGCATCACTTTTGCAAATTTAGCCAGGTTTTGTTATAAGTTACTGGAGAAATAGACTAGGCGCTTAGTTCCTACTTTACGTGCAAGCTTCAAATGATGGGCAGTCTAAGGTCTGATTTAGATTTCTGCAGGGAAACTTTGTTGAACCTTTGTTTGAGCCTATGACATAACCTATACAAGGGGTTGAAGTGGTTGTCAGCATGTATGCTTGTGCTATTTGCTATTATTATTATACTGCGTATTAATAACTGTGTGGTCATGTTGGTGCCATCTGATAGAAAAAAAAATAAAAAGCAGAAACTTTATTCTCTCCTCTCTCTTTGTTACAATCCTTATTTTTATAAAGGGCAGACATATTTGTCTCTGTAGTTTTTCCTCTTCTTTCTAAGTTCCCTCCTGTCCATTCCGATAGTTTCATCTCTCTCCAGGAATTTTCTGACATTTGTGAGTCCTTACATTTGTGCTTAGGTTGATATTCCTCATACTGACGCAATTGTTATTGTCTCTCTGATAAATTCCAAAACTGTAGCGAAAAAGTGGTCAGAAATGCTCAGGAGGAATTGGTGTTAAATAATTTGCTAAGGTGACATTTAAATGGTTTACCATAAAGTGCATGATCACAAATGTATCACTCGCTTATTGGATGCGTGAAAAAGCTCATCAGGAGGAAAAAAAAAAACACTCCAAAAATCTTCAATCGTGGCTTCTACGCAGCTTCAAAAAAGTTTGAATGTGCGAATACTTCCAAGCCACCGCTCTTAACTGCCAAGTTGTTCCTCTGGTTATCCCTGTGAGATTTGAATGCAGCCCGAGATCAGTTTCAGTATATGGAGCGTGTGGAGAATCCATTTGAGCTGTCCGGGGAAGCCGGTTGTTCATCAGTGAGCAAGCCAGGGGTGAAACTGGCTTTATGGGAGACCTTCGGGGGAACAGGGTGGATGGATTTCAAAGAAGTGGATAAAGCAGCCTGCACACATGTGTGAAACAGAATCGTATTTTACACATCGCTGCAAACAGAGCTTAATTTGTCTTCCTTACCCATAATCCCTTTGGTTAATTCACCATTCCATTTGATCCCAGTGGTCCTACATGTCACCTCAAGCTACATCAGGTTGCGAGTGAAGAAGAGTTTGTGTGAAAATTAAGTTCAGTGCTGGTGAAATGTTCACTTTTATATGCGTGTGACATATAACCTTATCCCTCCTGTATAGCGGATGGCTTTACGGTTTGCATATCGCATACAAAGCGTGACAGAACAACGTCCTCTTCATCTATCCTGCCTCGTCTCCTCTCTCTAAATGAAATTCGTCCCTCTCCCCCTTTTTCTGTCACACCTCAGCACTCATTTTAATTAGCTGGCTCTCTGATCGCTCTTTTTTTCCTCCTCACTCTCTCTGATAATTCTCCCCGTTTCCTTTCCATTTCTCCGTCTCACTCATTCATTCTCATTACAGTCATTTCTCAGAGTAATTAATGAGGTGATATCTGCTTTCGTGTCAGAAGGGTCAAGAGCTGTCTCTCGCTCGCTCTCTTGCTCTCTCTGTAGCACCAGAGCACATGAGTCATCCGGCGATCTATTTAGCTGCTGCTCCATCTTTCTGCTCTTCTTTCTCTGCACTCAAACAGAGAGGAAAAGAAAAACAGGAATTGTACGACCTCTGACATCGTAGCAAATTTCATGTCAGTGATTTCACACAGATGTAAGAAGTACAGAGAGAGGACCTCACAACTAGACTACAGATTGGTGAATGGTTTCGTAATCAGTCCTGGGTAGTGTGTTAATATTACACGACTCTATATAATTTATTGAACTCTAGTCTTAGCGTCCAGGTGCCATTTGAAGTAGTTGGAAACTTTAAAAGTTGCAAATAGTAGGATACAGAAAATATTTTTGATCTCCAGGTAGGTTATGTTGTGGCCAGTGCTCCAAAGCCCAGGAGCCTGACACTCACCCCAACATTAAATGGCCATGGAAGGATTACTGAACTGAACATGGACACAGACTCAGGGATGCAAAGGGTCAAGAAGACCTGGCTCAGATTTGTCTTTTCCAGTCGAAAGACAAGAGAGGAAGAGATGCAGAACAACCTAAGTAACACACATAAGAAAAACAAAGGACAAAGCAATAAAATATCCTCAAAGTGATGTGATAAGATAAGATAAGAAAAGATAAGAGCTGCAAAACAACCATGAAGAGGCTAAGTATGACAACAAAATGATAACAATGGAATAAAAAACAGTGATACACAAAAACAAAGCGACCACAGAGAGACTGGAAGTGGTAGGATCTTGTAATTCTTCTCCAGGAAAAATACATCTGACAAAAACAAAATGTGGTTCCAGTTTGGAATAAACAAGAGAACTGTGAGGTTAGCATGAGCAGTGTTGGTTGTACTAACAGTGTATGTCTGGGAAGTGCAGTGCAGGAACACCACAGTGATGAATTCACACCACAGATGGAGGCAAAATTGAACAAAAAAGCATTTTGATTTTAACACCTTCACTGTGTGCTTGTTAGTGATGGGAATGACATCCAAAGACCGATGAGACGTGTTGCTTTCTACAAGACATTTGGTTGTGCGGCTCCTTTATTACACAGGGACTCGGGTAATGGTATGAACACCAGCTACGCAAGTTGGTTAGATGAACCGGCCGTACCATGTGCTTTCTTTACAAATACTCTGGCTTAAAATTCATTTTTTGTTGAAATGGCTCCATATGCTGCTGCTGTTTGATTCTGCACTCATTTCCTTTCAACTAACTGGCTGCTTCTCAGCAAAGACACTGATTGGAACAAATCAGTCTCCACAGTAATGACATATGATGGGCAATTCTCTCAAAGCAGACCAAAATAAGACTTTATTGTTGAGGTTTATGTTTTTACCCTGCTTGGATTTTCAGATTGTAAAAATCTGTTTTGCTGGATATTTTTCCCTTTTTGGTTTGGATTTGATTTATAAAGCAGTAGCACGCCATGAATAAAACAGTTTACCTATACATATGCCATGGTATGTTATTTATAATGGGTTATCTCATGAGAGAGTGAGCAGTATGCCCAGGTCTTAACAAACCTATTATGGAACACACAGCATACAAGTTGTTTCTATTGTTCTGCTGCATTTTTGTTCAAATAAAAAGTGTGAGAAAAGTTCACAGAGACAAATCCTCAACTTCTGTTTCACCCTCATCAGGTCTGTGTTGTGTTTTTCTGTGAATGCGTGTGCATGCTTGTTTGCACTGTGATCTGTTTAATGGTGATGCTCCCATGTCCTTCAAACCTGAAATCAAGGTTGCCATTAATGAGGATTTTCTCTCTCTCCCTGACCACCCTGCACTCTCGCACTAACACTCCTCTAATTAACTACAAGCACTGCGGCTTGTTAATGATGACTGAGTATGTGTGCCTTTTCACTCATGTTCATGCACAATAACACTGCTGAGCAATAAATGAGACTAATAAAACCCTCTTCTTGTTTGGTGGTCATAGTCATGTTTGGTTATAAAGGGTTTTTTTTTCTGATCACCATGACTGATCACTTTATTCTTTGATATGCACAGAAAATCACATTAAAGAAGATGATTCTTTACCACAGATGATTTTTAGAGGCCCAGCCACCTGTCTCCTTACTGCACTCATCATCATATCTACACTTGACTTTTAATATACATCTATGCATTCACAGTTATTTGAGTTGATATCAAAGGATGTGCAGTTGGTGATAAATAATGTATTATTATAGAGAAGCTTGAGGAAGTACATCCTTCTCCTTTTAAAAATACTTTTGAATGGGGAAGCATGTTTTATCTCAGTTTCTTTGTCACTTTGTCCATTTCTTTTTAACATTTTACTTTTGCCATAAGTTTTTCCTTCTTTCCTACTGCAGCATAAATATCAAACAGATCCAAATGTAACAAGTGTATGTGACTGCAAACCAGGAGTTTGGGGCCAATTGATGGGACCAATTCATTTAGTTATATGCATCTCATTTCAAATGTCGTTAACATCTCTATTTCTCTCTCTCGGTCTGTCTTGTTTCCATTTATTTTAGGTGTTGTTTCCAGGTACGGGGGGTAACCATGGAAAGGCTGGTACTGTGTGTAATGCTGGCCGTCGCCATGGCTGTGCGGGCACAGATATGCCCAAAACGCTGCGTATGTCAAATACTGTCACCCAACCTGGCAACCCTCTGTGCCAAGAAAGGTCTACTATTTGTCCCACCCAACATTGACAGACATACAGTGGAGCTACGACTGGCTGACAATTTTGTCACAAGGTGATCGTCACATCAATAATAACAATACTCATGAGAATAAACCATTTACATTAAAACCCTTCGATAGCTGCTGTTGAAACTCTACTGGTAGAACGTCTGCATTACTGCAGTACATAATGTTATTTGCCAACATATGCCACTCTCGCTATACTATATTTTATAGTGTAATGTGGGTCACTAGTATGGCAGTTAGTTCAGTTGTGAGGTTTGATATTGCTGTTTGTAACAGAGGGATTGTTAAATTTGAAACTTTTCTTTTTTCTAATTGAGTTTCTACTACTGAGCTAATGTTATAGCTACTCTGGAATAAAAGGGGAAAATCATACTTGTCTATGGATAATTAAAGTGCAACTTCTGCTTGTATATTTAGAAATATCCCAAGGTTATCATATGCAGTAAGAGCTGGGATACAATTATTACAGTTATTACAATGACCCCATACTTTCTCTGATAAAATAGTGTAATTATTGCCTTTTTTAAAATTTGTTCACTGAACCTTTATATTAACTGAAGATAAAAAGATTTAACGCTCATTTTCTCCAAAAAAGGGAATTACTTTACATTATTAAGTTGATCATTAACAGATACCTGCATAAATAAATATGCTAGCCTGTGGAAAGTTCCATCTTTATGTTGATAAAATGTTTCTTCAAAACTCGAAGCATGATCCATGATGTCATCAGTCATCCCAGCCTCAAGCGTCTTGGGGAAAATAAATAATTGGCTGAATTTTGAACACGCATCATCACCAAGTGAGCCTTTTATGGGGATGCAGGCAAATTATCTTCAGTCATAGTCGGTTTGTTCTCAGCGGAGCAGCTCAGGGCTGTCTCCTGATGGAACTGCAGTTTAGAGACCCTAAACTGCAGTTCCATTGGACAGAGTTGTTCAAGCTCACTAATATTGAATGAGCTGGAAAGGATAAAAGGAATACCACACACGATTTTTGTTTGAGAATGTTTTTTTTTATCTCTAAATATTGAAAGAGTTTTATGCATTTCCCCATATTTAGTACTGAAAGAACAGATATAGTGTTAGTCATGTTCATTTTAACGATATTTTATCTTTGTCTCATCTTTGCCCAAAGTGTGAAAAGAAAAGATTTTGCAAACATGACACGTTTGGTGGACCTAACATTATCCAGAAACACCATCTCCTACATCACACCTCATGCCTTTGCTGATCTGGAAAACCTCAGAGCCCTACACCTCAACAGGTATGAACTAAAAATAAGTTCTTACAATATGAAATCTTATTTATACATTTTCTCTGAAGTTTTATTTCTCTTCAATCTCCCACAGCAATCGACTGACGAGGATAGGCAATGATACATTCAGTGGGATGTCCAAGCTTCATCACCTGATTCTGAACAACAACCAGCTGGTCATGATTCACCAGGGAGCATTCAATGACCTGCTGGCACTCGAAGAATTGGATCTTAGTTACAATAACCTCGACTCTATTCCATGGGAGGCCATCCAGGTTAGAACCTCTTTAACATGCAACACTATTTTGAAGCTTGTTTGGCTGGAGGGCATTGAAAAAAAAAAAGCATCCCGAGGCAAAGACCTTAAAAAATGTGGGTGCATTTATTTTAGACTTAAATGAGCTTTGGGACTAAGCAGAGGTCATTATGTTGACAGTTCAATAACAGTATATGCAGTTTCACTGATAGCCAAGATGTGTTAGTAGGTATTGTCAGTACTGTAATGCTTGGTAACTAAGTATAGTCAACTTTAAAACTTTAAAAGAGGTTGTGTTTTTTGTCACCAAACATTTTGTTTCCTTTCTCTGTTCCCCCTATCATTATCAAATGTGTGAAAAATTAACCACATTGAAAGAAACAACAATAAATGTCTCTGTTATTCTGTTATTTATCCAGCGAATGACAAGCCTCCACACGCTGAGTTTAGACCACAACATTTTGGAATACATTCCAGAGGGAACCTTTTCCCTTTTACAGAAACTAAACCGGCTGGATGTCACCTCTAATAAACTCCAAAAGCTACCACCTGACCCACTTTTTCAACGAGCACAGGTATTCTTAGAATTTTCTTTCCCACCACATTCAATCAAAAACATTAAACACAGCCTACCACACAATACCACCGTATTTAGGCAATTAAGTCCTTGGGGAATTCACGCAAAATAAAATAAAAACAGGTTGTGAATCAGCAGGCTAAAGCTGTTTATCTGTTTTTCAGTGCAATTATTAAATCAATTTATTTTACTGTAATGTAAAAAAGCTGCAAATCAAATGCAATCAAAGTAGGTGTGACCACCTCTAAAAACTGTTAGTACTTTTGCTGGGCTCGAGCACACTGAATATCTCAGCAAAAGATCAGAGCATGCAATACTCAGACAAACTGCAAAAATCCAGCAGCTACATCTCAGACTCTGCAGCCCTTATTTAGCATGTTAAATGTTAAAATAGTAGTAATAAAGGAGCCGCAATAGTACAAATACAAGGAAAGTGAAAAGTATGGTTTGTTTGGAAGATTTGAAAGAAGGAAGCCTTTCTTATCTAAAAAGAAGAGTCCAGAGTAGAAGTATTGATGGCCATAAAGCACAGTGCCACATTTGGTGATCACCAGTCACAGCCTATCTGCACAAACACCTCATACCAACTGTCATGCATAGAGCCCAGTATTTGGACTTGTTTTGCAGCCTCAGGTCCTGGGCACCTTGCAATCATTGAGTTGACCATGCTCCTTTGTATACCAAAGTATTCTAGAGTCAAATGTGAGGACAAGTCTCCAGCACTCTTAATTCTCATTATTAAGTAGTTTATGTTTATGATGGAGCAAGGAACCACACATTCAACTGGCCAAACTCGACCGAACGTAGTGGAATTTTCTATAAAAATGTCGCTGTTCTAATTTTCAAATTTTTTTAATGCACTTGTGTTGCACTCCCAGGTTCTAGCAACGTCAGGGATGCACCTCTCTTCTTTTGCACTGTCATTCGGTGGCAACCCTCTCCACTGCAACTGTGAGTTACTTTGGCTGCGAAGGCTGAACAGGGAGGATGACCTGGAGACGTGTGCCACACCCCAGCACCTGTCTGGCCGATACTTTTGGTCCATCCCTGAAGAGGAGTTTCTCTGCGAGCCTCCACTCATCACCAGATACTCTCACGAGATGAGGGTCCTTGAAGGCCAGAGAGTTGCTCTCAGGTATCAGTTCTATCAGCTAGAAATGCATCTAAACATAATATGGTGGTTATGAAATCAATAATAATTAGGGAGTAGAGTTTTTATTATGTGGTGCAGTTTTGCCATCCTCCTGTAACCACCTGACTTGCACAAACATGCAAGAATATGAAAAGCCTCACTGCTTACTGATACATAAAACATCAGAGACAAACACAAACATTAACAAAGACTTTACAGGACAAAACTAAATCAAGACAACAACATCTTTTCAATTCAATTCAATTCAATTTTATTTATATAGCGCCAAATCACAACAACAGTCGCCTCAAGGCGCTTTATATTGTACAGTAGATCATACAATAATAGATTCAGAGAAAACCCAACAATCATATGAGCCCCTATGAGCAAGCACTTTGGGGACAGTGGGGAGGAAATACTCCCTTCTAACAGGAAGAAGCCTCCGGCAGAAGAGATGGTGATTATTTGGTGGTGAAACATTATTATCCCCTTTTCTTTCATTTTATCTTGTCGTCAGTGTCATATAAAAGGTATAAGTGGACAGTGTGGGCCAGTCTATTTAAATTTGTAATCTTGTGTAATACCAATTTATTTCATGAAATTGAAAAAGTGGAGAAAGTGTATGGTTAGGTAATTAGGTGTTGACAGCACATTTTTATACCCAGCACTTACTTTATCATAGTAATATTGTTACTCAAAGGAGTGACCATTATTTGTTGCTTTTAAAAAATGGGAGAATTATTTTACATCTGAGGTGCGCTGTCACATAATTACCAATCACCTTTAAAAACCTTTGGTAGAAAATGTCAACAAATGAACACAAATCTTTAGTAATTAAATTTGAAGAAATGCACTGTGCACACAGTGCAGTTTGCATATCTTTACCCTTTAAAAAGTCTGGGGTTAGGGTTGAAACAGCTTAAATGTATGTGTTTGTGTCACTTTCATTTCTCCCTTTTTCACTTCAAATAAACTTCACATCCCAGGAGCCCTTTTTAGTTCATTTCTAGCATTAACAGCCATGTGTGGAGAATGTGTAGTGTGACTCCAGCTAAAAATTGGATTTTTGTTAGCTCTTATTCTATAAGTTTTGCAGCACTTCACAGTAATTGTAATTACCTGCAGAAAAAGGAAAAGCTAAATTACCCTGACAAACATGCTCCTCACTTTGATTGTTTCTAATTTTGAATCCTTCAAATTGAGTCTGCTTTGTTGCGAAACCATTTTTTGTTTGATGAAATAGAATATTATGAACATTGTTTTTCTCTGACTCTTTCTCTTTGGTTTATGGCATGTGAGACATGAATTAAGCTATAAAATTTGACTGATTGATACCATTTCTGGCTGTTTATTTGGATCTCTGTCTCAAGAGAGCTATAACTATGACACAAGAAATTTTAATAACTACTTGTTTAGTATCTTAACTTACTAATTTTAGACCAAGACAAGGAATTTTTAAATGTCAGCATGGAGTTATAATAATTTTATTGATCCAGAAACCTTTTAATATACAAGTAATACTACTACAACCTAATACTACTCCATTATTAGCTAACCAACTGTAGTACAAAGGCTACCATTTGTATTCTAATTCAAATGTGCTCTGTCAACATAGTAGATAAGGTTCAGCCTCTCTTACTTTTCACCCAAGTCTCAGAGGAAAAGTAACAGGATTCCAGAAACCATTAAGCTAAGCTTTGCTTCTACTGTACTGTTGTCCCTGTGCTGTCTTGTTTCAAGTTTCAATTCATTGGTTTTCCGTCTTTTAAGGTGTAAGGCAAGAGGTGACCCAGAGCCAGCCATTCACTGGATCTCTCCTGAGGGTAAACTGGTCTCTAATTCCTCCAGAACACTTGTCTACGCTAACGGGACTCTGGACATTGTCATCAGTAAGGTGCAAGACACTGGCTCGTTCACCTGTATCTCCTCCAACCCCGCCGGTGAGGCTCACCAAACAGTGGATTTGGTTATTATCAAACTCCCGCACATTTCCAACAACACAAACAACATCCAGGAGTCTGACACGCGATCGTCGGACATTTCCACGTCAACCCGAGGCGGCGCCAACGGGAGCAACGTGACTGGTGATGTGAAGAGTGGTGTGGATAAGAGGGTGGTGACAGCTGAGGCCACGTCATCAACTGCACTGATCAAGTTCAACTTCCAGAGGAATATACCAGGAATTCGGATGTTCCAGATACAGTATAACGGAAGCCAGGATGACTCACTGGTTTACAGGTAATCTTGACAGCATCACTGCATAACATTCATTACACAGAGTGAGAAATTGAATATGATGTGGCCTACTGAGAGAATGAGCCAAGCCTGAGCAGCATAGATCAAATTACATCAGAATAGATCTAACTTTAATGATCCTCTTGGAAAATGTTTTCACTCGAAATACAAGTGGAACAGCTGGAGAGAAGTGAGAATGTAAGGCATTTGGGCACTGGCATACCTACAAGGCTGATATATTGCCACTGCAAGGTGACTATAAGGGAGTTATTAGGCCACTCCAAGTGGGCTACTGGGACACTACGAAGAAAGAATGCTGGCCGTGAAAGGGATACATGTGGGAGTTGTAAGGTCACTATGAAGTCTCTCCATGAGCTCGAAGGTAAGTGAGATGTATGCACATGGGCAAAACAAGGCCATGACCATGGAAATTCTAGGTTAAAATACCCTAAAAATCAAACAAAAAATGTGTATTTGCCAATTCTGTTTGATCATGAAAGTGATTATGTATTCACTGTGATTTTTTTTTTTCAACCTACACACTTCCTTGTCTGAAATTTGCATAATTAATCCTAAAGTGGAAGACAATAAGCTTGGTTTTTGTCAGAGCATATGCACAGACAATCCGTCTTTATTTACTCCCTTACAGGACAGACAAAAAGTTCATATCAGGGCAAGTTAGACTAACAAGGATATGAGACGAGGATGGAAAGCAAAGAAACATGAGAGTGTTCGACCTCATCGCAAACTAACACAACACAGTCCAGCCTGCTGACTCAAACAGGATGGCCTTGACGGCGAGGGCTCTGCTGGCCTTTCTTGACTTTTGTTGTTTGCACAGGATTACACAGATTAGATCAGTCTCACAGGGAATGATTGTTATTTGAGCCAAATATTTACTGTAGTAAATTAGGGGGGAGAGGGAATTAGCAAACACCTCAAGCTTCCATAGGGAAATCTCTTTCCTATCACTACTAATCCCTACATGTACATTAATATGCATAATGGTCAACAGGAACACCGGGAATGACCAATTGGGTCATCATGACCGTGACCTTGGTTTCCAGGAAAGTCTTCTTTCTTCATAATTCTTCGTCGCTAGACCCCGTTTAGAAAGTGTAACATACAGAGATGGGACAAGTAGGACTTATAGCTGTCTTTCTTTTTAAGACAACATTACAGCTGTTTTGTTGCTCTCGCTTAGATTCACAGCACAGAGTCTGTGCATTTAGACTTTCACCTTGAGACTTCAAAATATTACATTAAGTATTACAAACAAGCAGCTTTCTGTGGGGCCACAGAGGAGGAGTGATTAGACAGCCTATCACGACCCACGCTGATCATTCTTCTCTCCGTTAGATCACTTTTCCTTTCGTCCTGTCCTTTCATATTCCCCGCTTCCCCTTACTCTCCCTTTTTTCAGTAGGAAGTCGCTGGTGTGTCTGTGTTATTTTGCAGTTCCCTTGTCTTTAGGTAACCGATTGATTTCCATTCAACACCTCTGCTGGCACAAAGCAGCAGCCAATTGATTCTGCTTTTTCATTACCTGCACATCAAAGACAGAGAAGAGGGACAGAGTGGTAAAAAGAGAATAGTAAAAGAGGGAGAAAAGAGAAGGATGAATGGAACACAATGGGAGATGGCAGAAAAAAATGGTGAATGTAGGCAGGAAAGGGAATGATACACGGGAAACATGGCCTCACTGTCAGGTGGGGCTCTTACTTTTCAGGTTCAATGCCACAATAGACATTTCTGTGCTTTACTCCCCACCTGCTCAACATAATACCATTGGGTGTTGGATGGGTTCTGTGTTTCCTTCATACGTCGAATGCAGTGAGTGACAGTTTAAATCTTCACAAATGTACCCTTTCATTTACGTTAACCTTATGACCCTGCGAGTTGCTGCAAAACTGAAAAGTAAGAGTTATAATACTTGATTCTGTATCGATTTGTGCAGGGAAACCTAAACCCACTACTTCTTCCTCAGGGAGATTGGGGTCAGCTGCAGAACAGAACCCCTGGAGCTCACGGGGATTTGGTGTCTTGCTCAAGGACACTTGAGACCGGCAGATGTTTACTGATACAGTACTGTTGTTTTAACGCCAGTCCTGCTGCTTAAGGATTGTATTTCTATTGCGGAGTCCGGTCTAGTCGATAGTAAACCTCTCGTCAGAGCAGCAATCTCATTGCCATTCTAGTTTTTATTAACATGAGTAATTTCTTTGCCTTTAATGTTAGAGAGATAGCCCAGCAAACTGCATGGTTTTAAGAGAGAAAAATAAAGATGAATAGCCACACGTTTGTCTGATTATATACAGTATGTCTCTTTTTTTTCGTATGGCGACGTAGATTAGAATCTAGAACATGCATCTCTCAAACTGTCGTCTTCCAGCTTGGCCTGACAGTGCTTAAATGATGGAATTCTCAGACTTGACTACCACTAGACAGTTTTTTCCATATTCAGGGTACTTGCTATGTCATGGAGTATGATGTTTTCAGAACGCATGCTCTGGAAAGAAAAGAAATGAAAGTCAGTAGAAGTAAAACAGAATACATGTGTGTGAATGAGACAGGTGGAAAGATGCTGGAAAGAGTAGAGGTAGTCAAGGTAGCTGAGTTTAAATACCTAGAGCCAACCATCCAAAACAACGGACGGTGCACAAGAGAGATAGGATGGAGTGGGTGAAGATGAGTGGTGACAGAAAGACAGGAGCAAGAGTGAAAGGAACAGTTTATAATGTATCATTTGGAGACAAAGTTACAGAGGTAAAGCTGAGAATCGTTTAGACATATGTGGAGGAGGGATGGTAAATATATAGGACCAAGGATGGTGAACATGCAGCTTACAGGCAGGAGGAAACAAAAAGAGGGTTGGTGTGAAGAATGATGATTCTGGGATTAGGATGAGATGGACTGAGGTAATCCACTGTGGTGACCTCTAAAGGGAATAATGAAGAAAAGGAAGTGCACCGTGATTAGTTTTATTTAGGGTGGGTAGCATTATGGTTAGTGGTTAGCAGTGTTTCTAAAGTTGTGAGTTTAATCCTACTGTCCTGCTGGGGATTTGTGTGTAGGCCCCTGCTGTGCCTGTGTTCAAACACATGCATGTTAGCTTATTTGTTTGAGGATATTTTCTATAAAACATATTCACCTACATCATTGTCTAAATGTTGTCCTCAAGCTATCTCTTCACAGGAAGGTACATCACTTTGTTGGAGACGAGTAAGAGAATAATCCCCTGGATTTATTCCATAGCCATCTTAGTTACATTGAAAATTGGGAATCCCAAAAATGGCAGTTGGACTGCAACAAAATATAATTTGACATTATATGGTAATCTGAAAAACATTTATATTAACTGATTAATGACCTATTGTCCTAATTAATAACTGCAAAGAAAAAAATATTGTGATGAAATACAGGTCACAGTTTCCTTTAACTCAAAGAAATCTTGCAAATCTTTGCATATTAAAATATTAAACAAGATAATATTTTGGTTTGTCTTTAAAATATGTCTAAATTATCGATCATCTTTTTTTATAAGATCTGACATTCTCCAAAGTATTACAGAACATTTGAAGTCTCGAGTTGTGATTATTAGTCACTTTTCAGTCCATTTGGACCAATGTCCAATGAAATAAAGCTGATCAAATTCTGATCCTTTCTTTACTATTTTATCTGCGTGAGCTGCTTTCCATAATTAAAGGCCTGCTCTATTTCGCGGGGTATAGATTGCTGTTAAATATAACTTACATTCAGGCAGAAGTATCTTGGATGTTTTTTTGCTGGCGCTCACTGTCACTTTTACTAAGTAACATGACAAATGGTGCCAACAACCAGCAAGGTCAGCTTTGCTAATTAATGTTAATTATTGTTTAGGTGGTGACAGAAGCGTCACTGTGAACTCTGCAGAATTTCTAGTCTAGTACTCTACTTAATCAAAATTTTGATTAAGTAGTTAGCAGCAAATTAAGGTGTGTCATGTTAATTAGGTATTTACAGTGTGTCTGATATTTATTCAGCATGTATGTAAATAGAATCATATCATGCCTGATACTGGCAAATATCTTATATCACAGAATTAAGATTAAAGCATAAAACAAGATATTCCTACTGGCTATGACCCCAGTTTGTAGTGATTTTTTCCAAAGCTTTATAAATGCCAAATTGTCCTCCATAAACTTCATTGTTCATCAACCACAGTGACCAAAAAATAAATTTGGTACATTTTTTTCAGGGAACTTTTAAGAGAACTGTTTTGTCTGAAAGCAAAATGAATCAAACTTATTTTACAATGTACTCAAGGTCTTAATCGAGTGTACCAAGAGTGCCACACCATTTAATTCAAGCCACTTTACAATGCAGAACCAACTGTGGATTCAGTAAAAAATATTTGTAGTTAAATTATTAAGCAGCCGTTACGTCTCATCATCCTCTCGTGTCATGGTCTCTATAACTCTAAACTTGGATTTGTATACATAACTGCCAGAGGAAGTAAACAACACAGCTCATTTCCAAATTTCAGCCTGATATTTCAGGGTCATGTCAAGTAAAGAGTGGTATTGAGTAAATAATGTGATGACCTTTTACTCATGACTAGAGCAGAAGCAGCACATATAGTCCCTGGCCTTAACACTTCACTGGTTTTATCGTGGAGGTCAGCCACATCGATGATGATGCTGAAGCTCACAGTGAGTGTCGATATAGACGACTGCAAAATGGCCACAAAGTATAACACATTCTTATTACAGTGAAGAACCAATTTCTGTATTTAATTAAAGGTTTGGATGAATACAACCTATTATTGGATCAGAGAAAAAAATCAATTTGCAAATTATAAGATGAATAGGTGTCTTGTTTAGTCAGTGAGTAGCATTTTATAATGGTGATGGTAAAAGGCCTCTTAAAGACATGTGTGCACTGAACATAGAAAGAAATGTTGATGAATGCTCTTTTCCAGTGAAGTGGAGCAAAAGCAAAGATAAAGATAATGAAATTAGAAATATTTAATAGGAGTTATAAATGGTTTATGTTGCATTAAAGGTCTTCTCGAGTTTAAAACGTTAGACTCGATCACAACAATCTTGTGTAAAACCTAACTGAACCTGATGTGCATACATGATGTTTGAAACTTTATGAAAAAAAACATTTTCAAAAAATTCCAGAGACACTTGAACACAGTCACATCCATTAATTAAAAAACAGTTTAGAACAACAACTTAGATCGTTTGAAACGGCGTGCACAGTGCTCCATTAATATCTACTCAGATAACAAGACACTCTGTCTCAGTATATCCAGTTAAGTCTTGGTTCCTCAGAGCAGAAAAAAACAGAAATTTACCTGTCTATAGAGAGGGAGAGACAGACAGAGAAAATTGACATTATAGCTAAGAGCGAAACCAAACTGACTTTTGAAAATGACTAAATAAAAGAACTTGTGCTGTACTGTATATACCCATAAACTCAAGCCCTGGAGTAGCAATTTATTTAAAGCTACAACAGGTCCAATGACATAAAGACTTCAAAATATCTGCCAAATCTGAGGCTATGGCGTATCAAAAGACCTTAACTCAGCGTTGACACTCTCTAAGAATATAGAAACGCACACAACCTCTATTGTGAACTGTGCTGCCATTTGTTCTTTGATTTTTTTTTTTTCAGCTGTTGTTTTCCAGTCCAGCAGATCCATCGAGCTACAGGGGCTGGTTGCCATTTGCCAGAAAAACTACACATCAAGCAAATTGTGTGGCAAGCTTTTTTTATGAGACCACACAACAGGGGGTGGGGGATGAATCCAAGCTTTTAAAGAACACATACACTCACTCCCTCTGTTTCTCTCTCTCCTCTTTCTGTAACAGGAAGTACAGTAGTTTACCCTTGCCAGTGGTCCCTGTGGCCCAAGTATACAGTAACACCTAGCTCAACTGCGCTTAAGACATGAAAAAGCATCCGCCTTTATCCTGCCGTAATGTTCCAATTCTGATTTTATAGTGCCATAAACATATAGCAGGACTAACATAACACTCTTATTGCTGTAAGTAGTCTATTGGGTTTTAAGCTAACATAAGAAGTACAAGGAAAGTACCACAGCAGTGAGGATGAGTCTAAAGGAAAAAAGTCATGATAAAAGTGAAAGAAGGGGTAGACGAAGGGAACATAACGATTTATATGCTTTGGTGCAGCAGAGAAAGGCTGAAAATGTGGAACAGTTGGGAAAAGAGAAGGAGGGAGAAAAGGATGGAAAAAAGAGGGTAAAATGATAAAATAAACATGGAGGTATGTGGTAAAGGGGTTTGAGAAGGGGAGGGAACGTGAGGGCAGCTGGAAGAATAACCACACTGAAGTTGTTCAGAAAAGGAATGATTTAGGAAAGAGAGAAAGAGGCGGAAAAAAGAAGGCAGCAAAGATAAAAAGCAAGAAAGTAAATGACAAAGAGGGAGGATGGAAAGGAGGCAGAAGGAAAGGAACAGAAAAAACATGAAAAAGCTAATGGGAGATCAAAACAACAGATTCAAGAAGTAACATTATGCAGGAAGGATATATAGAAGCAGCCAGCCACAGCATTAAGGAGATGCAGATGACTCAGCGAAGCTGGAAGAATGGAGCTGAGCTGGGCAGATGGAGGTCTACGGCTTGCAGCAGATAATGCTGAAACATCTTTTGCACATCTGGGACAGCTTTAGCTGCATGACACTTTGACATCTAGTCATAACTGTAATGAGATTCAGCTAAGACTTTTTACATTATTTATTTAATAATTGTTTAGTCTCACTGCAGGTTGTTTATTGTATGTAAGTTACTGATTTTGTTTTCCTCACTCTACATATTTTAAATGAAGTCAGTGGTTTTGTATAGTTTACTTATATAAATGAATTTATTCACTCTTGTGTTACCCGATCCTGCTCTACTGCCTCATTTGGTTGAGGCAGTAGAGCAGTATTAGGTTTCATTCACCATCATATTTCTGGTCATACGTGAATGTTTTGCTGACGTCACACAAAGATTTACGGTGTCTTTTAGTTGCTATCTTTGGATGCTCTTTGGTAATTTGCGGTTGTTTCATCTGGGCTGTTTATACGTTAATTTCTTTGGAAATTATGATGATGAGAGAAATCATCCAAAATACAGTATTAAAGTGTACCAGGTGACTGCGGCGCAGGAGCTAGAGCAGGCCATTCTTCAGTCCACACGTTCCTTCTCGAGTTCTTTGTCTTTGGCAAGCTTCCATCTCCAAATTACCCTGATCCATATGTGAGACCATGTTATCACTCATACACATTGCAGCACTGCATGAGTACAATTAGTGCTGTATGAAATGTGCATAAGTGGGTAAGTCTAGCTCATAGTGGAATGTGTTGTAAAAATGCCAAAACTATAATAAGCAAATGAAAAGCTGCACAGTTTATTAAGAGGTCTTCTGTTAGTTTGACACTGTAGGCAGAACCTTTTCACATTTGAAATATTTTTAATGTGCTGTTACAAAATAAAAATCTTGACTAGAGCAGTTTTTGAATTATGAACTTTTGTTCTTAAGTGTCTTTTGATCACAAATAAACTCAGTTTGGTCCGCTCTGTTACGTTACCCCTAAGACTGTTTTTAATATTCATAAAACTAATTTTAGAGCTAAACTTCCTTCATTCATGAAATCTTTTATTGATGCTCACTGCAAGCAGTAATTCACATCATGATTTCTCAAGACCCCTAAAATGGCGTCTTTGAACAGATTGAAATTTTTACAGCCAAGTGAGAACGAACACTGTAAGCTACTTTCATTTTTCACTAATTTAGTGTGTAAGGATGATTATCTGGAAAGCAATTTGAAGGGTTGGGATAATTATAGTTTTTAGATAATGCTGATACACTCTGGCATTTAAATGAGGTGGCAGTGTGTTTTCTTGGGAACTGTGATATTATGACTGTAATTAAAGTAATTTCTTAACAGTGTTTGTAGAAATGTTTTCCAAAGCTTTTGTTTTATTCCTTTGCTGCACGACAATCTGAATGCATACAGGGTTAAATGGGAAAGAAATGCAGAAGTTGTTAGGAGTGCCCACCTGTCCTTGTCCCACCTATGACTACAAGCTGCGTAGGTGCTTGTTAACCATTAGTTCTGGTGTCAGGGGCACTATGCACAGTAACACAGAGATATAAAGCTCACTACTGCAATGTTTTCTGTCTGCCCGAGAGACTTGGACCTATTAGCATGGCATGGTGCCATCTGCTGTGTAAGCTACATTAGCTTTGAGGTTAGCAGTAATGGAGCAGGTGTGGAGCTACCATTAATCTTCTTCACTCTGTGTATATAAACCTGTTATACGTAACTGGTTTGATTGTATTTGTGTTGTCCGATTGTTTGCTCAATTGTTTAGAAAATTAAGTTGAAGGAAGTTATTTTCAGTAGCCTGTGAAAGTAATGACTAATGTGAGTGATTGCTGTGCAATGCAAACCATTTTTACTACACAAAACCAGAAAAAGTATGTAATAAAATTAAGCTAAGGCGTGTTTAAAAAGTGCTATGCAAAGAAAAGTTTTTTAAAACCTATAACTGCTTTTGCAGGCTATTTTCTTAGCTTATCTGACAAAGTTTTCCATGTTTCGGGCTATTTAATCTAGACTAGCTTCCATTGCAGTAACATGGAAAGCTCTAGCCAGAAGCACTGCATACAATTTTCTGAAATAATTGGACAACCTACTTTTAGATATCTGTGACCCACATTTTGGTCCTTTCTCTGTTTGAGTAACACTGCTGTGCAGTTTTTCTGTTCAAATGTTGTTTAAGGAAAGAAGATAGTGGTTAAATACAGCAGGTCAAATAATGAAAACTTAAAATAGAATTCAGTTGTAGTGCGTCATATCACATGAACTTTATCAGTATTGTTAATGAGATGACCAGTTCTATTAATTTTCACTCTTAGTGGTTGGAGTGTCATGGGTGGTCATTTATGTGCATACACTGTTTTGTTGTCTCAAATGTATTTTTTTGCATGGTCACTCTCAAACTTAAACGTAATCACAAGTAAATAAAGTATGTAAGGAAGTAAATCACAAAATCCAGGCTTCAGGCCCAATGTTGTCCCCTCTTCTCACATCAAACTGACATCAGATCATCCATGCATGACCCCAAACAGTGCCTGTTTTGTTGTTGCCAGAGTTGTTCAGCTTGTATTCACTTGCAGACTTAAGAAAACCCCTCAAACTCTGAAGTTGGAAAAAATAAAATAAAAAGTCAGGATTTTGCAGGTCAGAAACAGGGAGGTCTTAAAGGGACATTTCCACTGTGGCTTGCTCATACAGAAGGCAAAGAAGTGAGAAAGTACATAAAGACCCAGTTTAAGATATGTATTTTTATATATGTATATATATATATAGGTAAATATGTATTTTTAAACTGGAAATGCTCCAATGAAATACCAGCACAGCATAAGCTATAGCCCTCAAATAAAAACGTGCTAATTCCTGAGTTATGGAGGCGCAGTGCCTCCATAGCTATTTTGTTATAGGGCTATGGCTTTTACTTCCTTTTTGTTTCAATGGCCAGCAATGCCACATACCTAATTCTATCATAACTGTATGTACAAAAAACAAATAAGTACTGTATACTTTTCAAAATGTCCAACTAGCCCTTTAAAAAACGATCTTCAACTTTTTGAAAAACACAAAAACATTAAGCTAAAGTGCAAAACTAGAAAACTCTCTCTCTTCTCTGAAATGGAAAAGAAAATGATTTCCCTGCAGATACACAAAATGACTAATGAGCTAGCCAAAGCCGTGAAAATAATTGTGTGTTGTTCACCCAGTGTGTCACATATGATCTAACTGGACTGTGCTGCTGGGGGCAAGGACTACAGCTGAGTTATTAGAAGTCCTCGGCCCATATTGCAAAACTCCAGCTTGACCTGAAGGTCCTGGTTTTGTGTGTTGCACCACTGCCATGCATGCCTCCAAACCTCCTGAAAGACTGCATATCTGTGGCCTTTAGGCTTTCTCCAATGTTTAATCAAGTGAAAATGTCTGAAACAGAACAATCTGGTATCAGAGTTCACTGTTCCATTCATGGATGGAAGCATTTGTCATGAGACAGAAAGCAGGAAGCAACAAATTGAGATGCTTGCTTTGACCTGGACCGGGGCGAGAGAAGTGAAACTCGATTAACATGCACTCTAATACAACGCAGAAGCCACAACCATGCACACGCAGGCTTGTGTTTACAATCATACAGTCGTTTCAGTGAAGTCCAGGAGTGCAGGTATGGTGACAAACAGCAGGAATAGTAGACTTGCAGTGGAAAAGAATATTACTGTAATGGAACTCACACACACACATAATTACATACATGTAGCAGACACATATAAGTACATAAATGGATACTCATAGAGAAACATCCAAGCTGACGTTTTCTCTTGTGTAATGAAAGTGTAATGAAACCCTGAAACACACACACTCGCACAGAGGCGCCCTGGGCTGAGGGCTTGGCAGAGCAGAGTAGATAGATTAGTGTAATAGTCTCGGCCAAGGCAATCATCTGCCCACTGTAGGGCTTCAAAGACTGGCAGCAAGATCCAGCTCAGACACAAAGAAATTAACCACAATGAATGAGTCACTTTGGATGAGTTCACACTGCCAACAGCTCAAGAAGGAATGTAAGGGAAAAACACAAAAAAGAAGAAAAAAAAACATAAAAATGTGAAAAAAATGTACTTTTGTGTGCTGAGTAAAGCCCAAACAGATTTTCAACATCTTGATTGTTGATTGTATACATAAATTATTAATGGCGATAGCTTTGCTTGCACACTGAAAATGAAAACGTTTTTCAGTATTTCATTGGCCAGAGAGTGCTGATATTTTAATGAAGAAACATTCTGATTTAGTACCTGTAAAAAGGAGGGCTCATGCAGCTAATGGTTTCTTGGAAAGATTCATGTATGGCAAAGAAGCAAACAAGCCCTCGAGCCCAGTGCATTATTCCTGCCTATTCTTTTCCCGGTTTGTTTTTGACAGTAGAAAATGCTTTTTTTACTATTTAAAATCATATTTTTTCTGCCTCCATTGTAAAAGCAGAAAATGTACATTTCCATCTTTGGAGCAACAAAACACCAGACTGTTTAGGAAGAATAGCATTTCCCCTGCAATATTTTATTTTCCTATTTTAAGTTACTTTTTTAACAGACAAAGGTGGACAAAAACTGTTGATCATTATGATAAATATGCTTAAACTATATTTAGACAGCCTAGAGTTTCTGATCCAAGAACTGGACTGAAAATGAATGGGGCAAAAGGCAATGTCTAAAGAAAAACTTTGAAAGACCTCAGAAGACCTGAAGAAATATTCCTCAAAACCATTAAAATAAATAAATAATAATAAAAATAATAATAATACAAGGAAGTCTGACTATTTGAAAGCAAATAAATGGGGGCTAGAGACTTTTGAAAGATACTATAGTATAAAACTTGAAACACAATTTCCTACATTGCCATTGAAAGTTGATGACTTTTTAAACCCGCATAACCTTGAATAGCAATATACACTACCAGTCAGAGGTTTGGACACACCTTCACAGTTAATATCGTTTCTTTATTTTCATGACATTTATTTTCAGAACTCAAAACATGCTTTATATTTTAGATTCTTCAAAATACTCAACCTTTGCTTTGATTACTGCTTTGCACACTCTTGGCGTTCTCTTGATGAGCTTCATGAGGTCGTCACCTGAAATGGTTTTCCAACAGTCTTGAAGGAGTTCCCAGAGATGCTGAGCACTTGTTGGCCCTTTTGCCTTCACTCTGCGCTCCATCTCATCCCAAACCGTCTTGACTGGGTTTAGGTCAGGTGACTGTGGAGGCCAGGATATCTGGCGCAGCAATCCAGTTTCGTCATAGCAGTTGCTGGTTTTTTGCGACTTCACTTGGGAACTCATTCAAAATTTGAGCTATTTTCTGGACTGACTACCTTGAGTTCTTAAAGTAATGATGGACTGCCATTTCTCTTTACTTAACTGATTGGTTCTTGCCATAATATGAATTCTAACAGTTGTCAAATAGAGCTGTCAGCTGTGTACCAACCTGACTTCTTCACAACACAACTGATGGTCCCAACCCCATTTAGAAGTCAAGAAATTCCACAAATGAACCCTGACAAAGCACACCTGTGAAATGGAAACCATTTCAGTTGACTACATCTTGAAGCGCACTGAGAGAAAGCCAAGGATTTGCAGTGCTGTCAAAAAGCAAAGGGTGGCTACTTTGAGGAGTCTAAAATATAAGACATATTTAGAGTTATTTATCAATTTTGTCTTTGCTACATAATTACATAATAATAATAATAATAATAATACATTTTATTTGAGGGCGCCTTTCAAAAACCCAAGGTCACCTTACAAAAGAACAAAATTAATAAAAGAACCAATAGTCATAAAATACATAAAAATAAGTTAAAATTGCAAAGCAGAACTTGACAACAGATAAAATCAGCACTAAAGCGAGTAAGCCAGTTTGAACAGATGTGTTTTGAGCTGTGACTTAAATGCGGGAAGAGAGTCTATATTTCTTATGGCTGGAGGAGGAGAGTTCCAGAGCCGAGGAGCAGAACGACTGAAGGCTCTGTTCCCCATAGTGGTAAGACGTGCGGACAGAACAGTAAGATGAATAGCAGATGAGGATCGGGAAACAGTGGTTATATAAAGCAGGTCACACAAATAGGAAGGAGCAGATTTATGGATACACTTGTACGTGAGAAGTAAGAGTTTAAAGTTTATCCTGGCTTCTATGGGCAACCAGTGAATCTGCTGAAGAACTGGCGTAATATGAGCTCTTGACGGAGTACGAGTTATGACCCGAGCTGCGGAATTTTGAAGACGTTGGAGTTTATGAAGGGACCTTTTAGGGAGACCAAATAAGAGGGAATTGCAGTAATCAATGCG
>VUQP01047777.1:0-11951 GCA_015108555.1 Coptodon rendalli
TTTCACTGCAGCTATGCTGTCTTACTCAACCCCATCTCCTCTCTACCTGAGCCTCCTTCTCTTTCTGTCCTGCAACTCCCCTGTTTTTTCCTGTCAGACTGGAAACTCCCGCCAATGTAAAGCTGCTCCTTTTATACCAGGGTACAACCTGGTGGGGGAGGGATTTGATGTGGTCACTCTACGCCGAAAGGGAGCCTATATGATTGATGTGAATACCTACCTCACCCCAAGTGAAACATGTACTCTCTGCTCCAACCCGCTTCAAGGCAACGTGCTGCAAAAAGTAACTAAAGATGCAACAACAAAGAGCCATTTGAACAGTAGCACACACTTTATGTGTACATGTTCATGATCTGTCTTCATTTTCAGCTGCCAGTCTCTGCAGTGGACTGGCGTGCATTCAGCCAATGCAGTGCCGATATTTACAGCAGCATCCACTCCACTGTTAGGTATAGTGTTCTACATTTTTATCATTGCTTAAAATTAATGCGTGCTTTCCAAAGACAAATGTGCACAGTTAAATTGTGTTGTTTATACTCAGGCTGAACTGAGAACACATCTGTTATCATGAAAAACAGTTGTGACAACTGAGCATCTTGTGCCTCAGCCATTGACTCTTTATCTAAAGATTTCCATCTAATTAAAGCTCATTCAGTCTTTGGCAATGATGAAATGAAAAGTCACACCAATTTAATAGTAAGCATTTTGATTGCTAAACACCTTCTCTGGCCTAAATTCTCTTCATCATAATATTCACAGCTGAAAGTTTAGTTACAATATCAGGTGTTCATCTGTAAATACTAACTCATTAAAATTAACTTTGAAATCAATCTGTAAAATTTTACAGTGATTGTTTACTTTGAAATGTATTCACAGCTCTCTGGTTGACACTTACACCTCCCAGGACAGTGCTGACTGGAAGGTAGGGCACATTTTACTATACTAATGATATATTTTACATGCATCTTGGTACAGTAATCACGCCTTCACAAGACTGCCACCTTGTGACCAAAAATGAAATGTACCTTTTGGCATCAAATTCAGAACCAATGTTCTGAAAAGAAATCAACAAGTACACATTTACTCCCATGCACTTCAACATCTCAAGACAATATTTATTTGACCCAAGTGGGAAAATTACATAATAAATTTATATTATGTTCCAACTTGAGGCCATGTTTGAACATGAATTAGGATCTGGACAAATACATCACAAAATGTCTCAGTACTGGCGAGCTAAAATGCGAATAAAATCAAGCACTTCTGTAAAGTCCCGTATTTGACTACACATTAATCATTTGTCTCATTTATTGTAACAGCTTGGCCTAAATTTAGAGAAGTTTGTGGCTGCTAGCCTGAATGTGGGAGGAACGCAATCCACTGCCTATAACTTTGCTTCAGAAAGGACCAAAGAGGACCGCCACACCTTCAGCACACACAGGGTCACCTGCAACCATTACAGGTAGGCTGTGAATAACTCAGAATACTCACATAAATTCAGGTTATTCTGTAATCGTGGTTTGAACAGCTTCTGTTGAGATCATTTACTAATCTGTCTCTTTGTGTCCAGTTACCGAGTATCAGACAGTCCGCCTCTCAGCTCTGAGTTCAGTTCGGCTGTAGCTAAGCTACCAAGATTCTACAACAACTCCACCAGAGCTCAGTACAGTCAGCTCATACACACCTATGGCACACACTACATCCGCCAGGTTAAAACACACACACTGTGAATTACCTTATTTAAAAATAATTTTTTTAAAAATGATTTATAACAACAACTTTGCACCACATTGCAGGTTAACCTTGGTGGTCGACTGAGACGAGTCGCAGCTGCACGAACCTGTCTGTCCTCACTGAACGGACTCACCTCAAATCAGGTACATACATAAAGCTCATTATTTATATAATGCAAAATCACAACAACAGTTGCCTCAAGGCACCAGCTATTTTTGTGCAGAACTAACTAAACAGTGTATTAATGTAACAATAAACATAATAATTACAGGAGAATACAAACTTTGCTTTAGTCAAATTTTAATTCTAATAAATATTCCCAGCTTGAATCTGTTAAGCAGAACATGAGCAGACAAAAAGAAGGAAAATAAAAACATAGCTCTATTTTCTGTTTTCTACATTGTAGAGGGTGACTTTGTCTCTAAACAGGAAAATGAGCACAGTCGGAAGTTAAAGTGGGATTCAGCGAGTGAGGGAACCCTAAAATAAGTTGTCGTGGCTCAGCATAGGGAAAACAATCACAATTTTCATTGTGGGATCCAGCAGATTCTTTTAGTGTACAGGCTGTGATCAGTTGACCTGCAGCTCTGAAATTTATTGCTCTTTGTGAATGTACACAACTGAATTCAAAATGTCAGCAGATGTTTCATGAGTTGTCTTGGCTGATTTCCATCCTCTACTATGACAGTACACTATTTATATACTCAATGTAACCATGAGCACCATAGCCACGGTGCACCAATCACACACTGGTCTTTACTTTTAACCACGTGTGTCCAACTCCAGGCCTCGAGGGCAGGTGTCCTGCAGGTTTTAGATGTGTCCTTGATTCAACACAGGTGATTTAAATGGCTAAACGACCTCCTCAACATGTCTTGAAGTTCTCAAGAGGCCTGGCAATGAACTAATCATTTGATTCAGGTGTGCTGACCCAGGGTGAGATCTAAAACCTGCAGGACACCGGCCCTCGAGGCGGCCTGGACAGCCCTGCTTTAAACCCATCACAGTACAGCAAACTAACCTGTTTATCCTGCACTAAACTGCAGAGTGTTTTCATGCAGTCTTTAAATAATACCATTAATCTACCTCAATTTGTTTGCAGCACGTATCACAATATGAAAAAACATATTTTCAAAGGTACAGACCCAATATCTGATTTACAAACATGACAACTTGTAAGGACACGTAACTTTAAATTTCCAGTTTATCAAGCGTCACCCAGCAGTCCTTACCTTTAACTCTAACTTTTCTTCTTCCTCTCCTGTCCTGCCTTTTTTATCTTTCTCCATCTCTGAGTGTTGTGCCAAAAAACAAACAAAAAAACAAACAAACCAAAAGTAAAATAAAAACCACTCTAACTCCTGACTATGGCACACAGTTTTGCCTCTTTCATCTCTTTTTTTTTAAAACATGGTGATTAATACAGGATTGAATTTCATGTGTTACCGTTCAGGCTCAAGTCTGTTTGATGTTTGAAAGCTTGCATTGATATAAAATAATAACTCTCCTGAAATATATCAACCAATATATCTGTTTTGAAAATGTAATAAGTAGAAAATACAGATATTTGTTGACATTTTCTTTCCCTTCTTGTCCCGCAGGTCCACTCCTGTTTATCACTGGGTTTCTCTGTTGGCTTGGGAAAGAGCCAACTATCTGGTAATAGAGACTCTTGCAACAAGGTCCTACAAAACCAGGGTCTCTCTGTTAGATACAGCTCTGGACTCCACCAACACTACACAGACATAGTAGGAGGCAATGGTTGGTTGGGAGACTTTGCACTCATGCATAATGACTCCCTTGGTTTTCTAACTTGGCTGAAGACACTGAAGGATCACCCAGATGTTGTTTCCTACTCCCTCCGGCCAATCTACGAGCTGATGACAAATTATACACAAAAGACAGGGATGAAAGCTGCCATTGAGCAGTACTTAGATGACAATGCTGTGAAAAAATCACCCAATGAGCCAAACTGTGGTTCAAACATTCCTAATCTGGCTTCCAACTGCTGTCCTCTGCAAGCCTGGAGGGGGACGCTAGAGGTTGTCATTGTGCGAGCCTGGGACCTGAAAGGAGATACAACCGGCCAGACTGAGAGGTGAATAGACTCTGGTCAAGGATTAAAATTTGGAGGTGGTATATCAAATAGACTTAATAATTCTTCTGTTGCTCTTCTTTCTTTGTTTCTACTCACAGCTATGCAAAAGTGTGGTTTGGCTTAATCTATCGGCAGACTGAGGTGATTAAGTCAAACAACCCCCAGTGGAACGCTTATTATAATCTGGGCAAGGTCAGTAAAACCTTACTATAGATAATCATAAGTCTTTTGGCCTCGCTGTCAGCAGAGTTGATGTACTTTTCAAGCCTAAAACTTATCAAGAGTTCAGATTGATTGGTTTTTGTCCCAATTTAAAACACAAATCCATAATTGCCAAACAATGGGCTATGGCGCACCGGATTATAAGGTGCTTTAATGAAACGCTCTGTGCAGGCAGAAGAAGAACCTGCAATAAGTTGGTTATGCTGAGGAGTTTTTCATGATTTATTATTTGATTTGGGAAGTGCCCAGATTTCAATAGATTTTGGGAAAACAATCAAGTATTCCACTATTCACAGAGCCATTCTTCAGCTAACCATAACTATATAGGTACTTGTTTCTAGATGGTTTTACAGCCAAACAAAAATAATTCTGGGGATGGGCCTATAAAAGTCATCAATAAACTGATTAAATCTGTCAAACACCTTAGGAGAAAAAAAGTGATATGTGAGTGCCCCCCAGGAATTCACCAGTGTGTCTCTATCACAGATTAATTTTAAATCATTTTAAAGTTTCCAAGCTGAATTTCAATGTAAAATATGATTTTAAAAAATATTTTATGAATTTGTCCAATTGTCCTTATTACTGTTTATGATTCACAAACCTAAAATAAAAATTGGAAGGATAAAAATTAAAACTCTTGTTTGATTAATTTTCTCATGAAGGTGGACACACACTCTGGTTTGAAGGTTGAAGTTTGGGACAAGGACGTATGGCATGATGACCTTCTGGGATCATGTTTCAAGTATCTTCAGCAGGGAACACACAGATTTACCTGTCCAGCTAAAAGAGGAGGTTTTGAGGTCCAGTACACTCTGACATGTGACCCTCATCTGGCTGGAGACCGGTGTAATAGTTACAAACCATCTGCAAAATAATAAATGTATTTTGAGTTAATTAATGTAAAAATTCATGTGACTCATCAGTTTATGGATTTATTTTGCTACCACTAAGAGATAACTGTATTCAGTTTGTAGCCTTTATATAAGCTAAAGTTCAGGGCTGTATTCGTATATTAATATTTTTAAATGATAGAAAAATCATACTTTTTTTTGGTTTTCAGTAATTTTTAATGATAAATAATTACACACACACTGAATCAGCTGCTGTGTATTTCTACTAATATGTGAGTCTAATTTCAGTTGTGTAAAATGATCAAATCTTTGTTGTGTCACTTTACTTCCAATTCAAATAAAGCCTGTCAAAAACATGTTCTTTGGGTCCTTAAAGGGGACACCTCTATTATAAGAGGTACCTCTAGATATATAATTCTTATTATCTACCAGTATTAAACAAGTAAAAATATTCAGTCTCAGATAAGCTGTGGATATCCCACATCTACTGTGGCCAGTACAATCTTGTTTCCAAACATGGATAAAAGAGTTCACCACTCTGTCAAAAACTGGTTGAGTACAGAGTTCAACTATTTAGTATTAATGGCGTTTAAACCTGTGGATGCAAATATAACTGAGATCCAGAAACCTCTGCTGGGTTATTTCTCATTTAAAACGGGAAGTGGTGAACTGAAAAACCATCCAGTGGTCTGAAATGTTTCTAAGGACCTAAACAATGATATGGCGGCTCCTAATGCTACTACTCTCATTGCATTCTTTGTTCATGAGCCAGCCAAACTGTACCCAACTTATTGTGTGAATAACTCAATCCCCTAAAAGATTGTTTGCTGTGCTGAACAAAAAGCATTGTCAAGGATGGCTAATTTTACACCTGAACCTGTGCTTTCTAAGGACTGTTTTGCTCCCCAGTCGTTTTGAGACCGCAGCTTTACCTGTGGTTACTCCTGAGTCATCTCCTCTGTGTATTTCTGTTCCTGCTCTCAGGGTGGCAGTGCTCCGGCCTTTCCCTGCACCCGTTCCAGCGCCTCGGGTGAGGGTGGCCAGGGTTCCTCTGGTGCCTGCTCCTATCCCCAAGCCAGCTGAGCCTTCACCGAGGGTCCCTGGACCCTTACCTGTTCTTTGGGTGGGGACAGCAGACGCCCAGCCTTTGCCTGTGCCTGTCCCAAGAGAGAGGGCAACTGTGACCCAGCTTGCTCCTGCACACATACCTACTCCTCGGGTGGGAGTGGCTGGCGCCAGATTTGTCCCGGCACCCATGCCGGTTTCTGGGGTGAGGCCAGCCAGGACACAGTCGAACTCCACACCCGTACCAGTCCCTGGAGTGGGAGCAGCTGGTGTACAGTAGGTGCCAACACCCATTCCTGCGTCAGGAGAACCCAGCCAGCGTCCTGCTTGCGCCAAAATCTTTCTTTTTAGCGGCTCAAAAGTAAGTGGAAAAATTAAATAACTGAAAATAAAAGTTCATTTCTAATACTTTGTTGGCAATGACAGCCTGAAGTCTTGAACTCATGGAGATCACAATATGCTGGATTCTCTTTCTGTCATACCACTCCCCTGTTCTCTCCTGTCAGATTGGTAACTACAGCAAGGGTTAGTCTGTTCCCTCTGTACCAGGACACAACCTGCATCAAAAGGGAGCCTACATGATTGATGTGAAGACCTACCTAACCCCAAACACCTGTATTCTGTGCTCCGATGCTCCTCAAGGCAACAAGCTGCAAAAAGTAAAGAAAAAGTTAGCAGCAACTTAAACTGTAGCACATACTTTAAGTGTACTTCATTTTTAGCTGCCTGTGTCTCTAGTGGACTGGTGTGGATTCAGCCGATGCAAGACTTACATTTACAGCAGTGCCCACACCTCTGGAAGATATACCACTATATGATATTATAACTATTGAAGGGTTATAGCATCCAAGGGTTTTTGTAAGGTCTCAGAGAACATCTTGGAGATCAGTTAGTGTCTCACGATGACAACTGGCATCTAAGTAAAAATTAAATGTTAATTGTTTTATCCTAAGACAAACTATGTCATTTTCATTGGGCATCTCAGCAAATTGCACTGCACTTTCCTCTGAGTTATTGATTCTGTCACTAGTTTGCTAAAATTAGTGTAAGTCTATTTGCTGCAACCAACCAACCAACCAGATAACGTCCAGTTGGGTACTGACAAAAGATGGTGCTAAATATGTTTTTAAAATTTTAACTTTAAGCACTTAATTCCAGTTTCACAGACAGTGTTGCATGTATGTCAGATTTTGAGAGCAGGACTTAATGGTGTACATTTCCTTTCTACTCTTAAGGCTTAAAAAGAACATGAAATGCTACAAATATAAAGGCTAGTTTGGACTTTGCTAAAACAAAAATAATGTAAAAAAGTCAGCACACTTCTGGAAAAAAATTGTTTGGACAAATAATACCAAGATCAGCCTTCACCAGAATGATGGCAAGAAAAAAGTATGGCGAAGGCATGGAACAGCTCATGATCCAAAGCATTCTATATTATTGGTAAAAAGGGCAGAGGCAGTGTGATGCCTTGGACATGCAAAGCTGCCACTGGCAGTGGGACACTAGTGTTTATTGATGATGTTACACAGGACAGAAGCAGCCAAATGTATTCTGAGGTGTTTTGAGACATACTGCCCGCTTGGAGTCAAGTTGATTTTGTAAATGCATTTCATAATATAGGTGGATAATGACCCAAAACATACGGCCAAAACTACCTAGGAGTTTATTATAGCCAAGAAGTGCAATATTTTTGAATAGCCTAGTTAGTCAACTGAACTTAATTCAGTGGTTCCCAAACTTTTTTTGCTAGGTCCCCCTTTGTTTTACAAGAAAATCTTCTGTCCAAACCTGTCTATTATGTCCATTATGCTAGCAGTGTCCAAGCATTCTTTTTTTTTATTCATACTGCACCGCCGCTGCAATGGCTCTGCACCGCCCCCTACTTTGGGAACCACTGTTTTAATCCAATTGAGCATGCATTTCACTTGTTGAAGACTAAATTTCAGACAGAAAGGCCCATAAACAAACGACAACTGAAAGCTGCTGTAGTAAAGGCCTTGCAGAGCATTAAAAAACAGGAAACCCAGCATCTGGTGATGTCTGTGAGTTCAAGACTTCAGGTTGTCATTGCCAGCAAAGGGTTTTCAACCAAGTATTAGAAATGAAGATTTTTTTTTTTCAGTTATTTAATTTGTCCAATTACTTCTGAGCCCCTGAAATGAAGGGTTGTGCTAAAAAAAAAAAAAGGCTTTAGTTCCTTACATTTTTCCTCATCTTTGTTCCATATATGAAATTAGAGCTGAAAGTCTGTACTTAAACTAGATCTGAGTTGTTTCATTTAAAATTCATTGTGGTAATTTACAGAACCAAAATTAGAAAACAGTTGTCTCTGTCCAAATATTTGTGCCCTAACTGTGTATAGGTAAGTTCTGAAATCTGCGCAACTGCTTATCGTATCTCTTCAGGTCTAAAAGGTTAATCGGTCCTTGAAAGTCTCATGCACCATAGGTTCGGTGAGATGAGGTGAGGGGAGATAAGAGATTTACTGTCTCCTGAGTTATACTGTAAACATTAACCCATCTCCGCCAGACCAAATCTATCGCTGTCACTCTACGTGTATTTATGCACGTGTGATGTGTCATGGACATTGGTATAACTGAGCAAATGAGTCAGATAGGGTGTTAACTGTGCTGTCAATGAACCTAAGATTATAATCTCTCAATCCCTTGTAAATGCCCAACCCCATATACTGAAATCACTACCAAATATGGGCAGATAGCTGGTAAAATGCAATAGTGAAATCCACTTCTATAATATTCCTGTGTGTCATGAAATAAATTAGCTCAATTAATTATTTTGTTAATTTTCCAGGGTACAAACATACATGGGTATTTTACACATGTTGTGATTGGGATACATGGACCAATTCCCAGGAAGCCTCATGACAAAGCAATTCTACTGTAGACTGAATGGATTTATTAAATGTGCTTCCTAGTGGAAGAATAACAAATACATAAAAGCAAATATTTCTGCTGGTTTCATACTCATACTGGGCTTGTGTATCAACACTATTGCAATAATTCTGACAGATAAAGAAAAAGGCTTATTGAACATTGAACTATCCTCAGCTTGATAACACTGACTGTGCATAGGTTAGTTTAGTGGAACTTGTCCACCCCGTTATGTCAGAGCCCAGAACCATTTTCTGCGTGCACCACACCCAGTGGATGAAACTGAACCAATCAGCGGGAGCTTTGCACAAAGTTCTCCTTTTATGGAGAGAGACTGCAGAACGGACGCTGATAAAATCCTGCAATTTACTGCCCTTTATTGCAGTCAAGTTCAGGTACTAAATCCTATGGGAGTGCAGCCCTGAGTCAAAGTTCTCCTACACTGAAAACCTTTCCTCACACAGGTAAGACAACTGCAAATCCCGCTGAATGTCTTTCACATATATTTTAAATACTCTCAAATTGTAAACTTCACATTTCAAACAAGTAGTATCTTTTAATCTCATTACTTAAATTTCTGCAAGTCCTTACGCAAGTTGAACCGATCATTAGAAACCACTTGTTATGTGGTATAATGTTCTTGTTATGACATCTTGATGCATGCTCAATCATCCAGGTAAGTAAATCTCCAAAAGTTGATTCTGTTCATCTGGACGTAGCGTTTTGTGGGAGAAACGTTTCGTCACTCATCCAAGTGATTTCTTCAGTCTCAGCTGACTGCAGGTTTCCCCAATCTTACAAACAGTACATTTGCATAATGACTTCAATGGGCTGGTTTCAGTCATTCCAAGAGGATGCCATCTGTAGTTTGTATAAATGTATTGACTAAGGTGTTGGAAAGAAAGCGTCCAGACTTCTTCAAGTTTCGAGAAGACATTCTACCTTTGATCCAAGAAGCTTCTTCGGTTCTAAAATTTACCTATCTCCTTGCCAGTCCAACTTTTCCCCCAAGAATTGCCTTAGTTTTTTTTGTGAAATAGATTCAACCAGGTACTCTTCAGAGAGATTCTGGGGGATACTGACTTAACAGGATTATACAGTTCACACCTAGACCCTATTTAAAATATCTTGGAAAAAAACACTGAACATGTCCACATCTGTGTTTGGATTGGAGGAAGCCAAAGAAGAACCTGAAGGGAAGCCACACAGGCACAGGAAGAATATGTAAACTCCCCACGGAAAGGCTGGTTTGGAACAAAGATCTTCACCGTGAAATGCCAGTGCTTTGTGTTGTTTATGCTACATTAAATGCCACAGCACAAAATTGAGACTCATCACAGCGGCCACTGGCTTTGCGATCTTCTGTTGTCCAACTAATAGGAGTTGCAGCTAGTGTGGTCTTTGTCTTTGTTGCCATCATGTCAACTTGAAGGATTTTGGCTATGTGCCTCAGACATTAGGCATCAACAAGGCATTTTCACCCAAAGAACTGCAGCTCACATTATATTTTATCTTTTTCAGATCGCTTACTGTAAATCCTAGAGATGATTGTGTGGAAAATATCATTAGATCAGCAATTTCTAAAATATTCTTAACAGCCTGTCTATCTGTCAGCTGCACTCGCTTGTGTAGCAATGGGTAGACTGAGTGAGAAACTGCCTTTGTTTCTCAGCACTGGGTTTCGACTGAACCCTGTGCCACAGCGATGTCAGATGATAAAACATACCACATGGAAAACACTACAGCTTAACAGCTGATCTAAAAATCCTTTCCTACGTCTTGTTTCTTCTTCATACAGAAAATGGAAGACGAAATTGCCGCCCTCGTTGTTGACAACGGATCTGGTATGTGCAAAGCTGGCTTTGCAGGAGATGATGCTCCACGTGCTGTGTTCCCCTCCATTGTTGGACGCCCCAGGCATCAGGTACATATTCCTTAATAAACCTCACATACCTTGTAACCTTTTTATAACTGCTGACCTTTTCATAATCGCACTCCTCTTTGCATTCCTAGGGTGTAATGGTTGGTATGGGCCAGAAAGACAGCTATGTTGGTGATGAGGCACAGAGCAAAAGAGGAATCCTGACCCTCAAGTACCCCATTGAGCACGGTATTGTCAACAACTGGGATGACATGGAGAAGATCTGGCATCACACCTTCTACAATGAGCTGAGAGTTGCCCCTGAGGAGCATCCAGTCCTGCTCACAGAGGCCCCCCTGAACCCCAAGGCCAACAGGGAAAAGATGACGCAGGTAACAAGAGCTGACACCTTGACAAATTTCCCCCTAAGTCAGGAAACTGTTGAGCTGCAGTGCCCAACAACAGGAAACTGTGTTGCCAGGTGTTTCTTCCCTTTCTCAATCTGTCTTTCCTCATCCTCCTTCAACCCTTCAGGTTTTTTCTCCAGGTGTCTGCATGAAGCAAATGAATAATAGAGCAGGTTGCGGCACTTTAGCTTGTAGAGTCAGTGTAACACAACAGTTTTGTAATAAACTGCTTTTCTTTGAAATATTTTTACTATTAAAACTCAACCCAGTGTGCTGTTCTTTCTGTATGATTGAACTAATACATGCAAACTTATTTCAGATTACTCTGACTCTTAGTTTCACTGATCATCTCTTTTCTCCTGCTCTCCTTGCAGATCATGTTTGAGACCTTCAACACTCCTGCCATGTATGTGGCCATCCAGGCAGTGCTGTCCCTGTACGCCTCTGGTCGTACCACTGGTATTGTCATGGACTCCGGTGATGGTGTGACCCACACTGTGCCCATCTATGAAGGTTACGCTCTGCCCCATGCCATCCTCAGGTTGGACCTGGCTGGCAGGGACCTCACAGACTACCTCATGAAAATCCTGACTGAGAGGGGCTACAGCTTTACCACCACAGGTGAGCATGAGGATGATTTTTGAGACATGATATGAGGCTTTCAGGTTTTTCTTATCTTAACTGTAACGTTTTCTTCTCTCACAGCTGAGCGTGAGATTGTGCGTGACATCAAGGAGAAGCTGTGCTACGTTGCACTGGACTTTGAGCAGGAGATGGGAACTGCTGCCTCCTCTTCATCCCTGGAGAAGAGCTATGAGCTGC
>VUQP01047786.1:0-10324 GCA_015108555.1 Coptodon rendalli
ATACACCTGCTGCTGTCAGACCTGCAGGTATCAGGCTGTGATGTTCTCCTTTATAGTGGACAGAAATTATTTATTTGGAGTGGCACAAATAATTTGTGTGGCATCTTATTCAATGCAGAACAGCTGATTGTTCTGTAAATAGTTTAAAATGGTTATTTTAAAAAAGGGTAAAAGGTAAATGGATGCAAATAACTTTGTTGTTTGCAAAACTTGTGCATATGATTTTTAAATTTACAATTTTTATTTGCATTTGCATAAGTTATGAAATATGATTCAATAAACATGTTTGTGGTTGTTAAAGTAAAAACTTTCTACTCTGACTTTATGTTTTTTGTCTGATTTTAGAACAATTGTGTTAATACAGTATGTCAAAATGAAAACATGAATGTAAATTCAGGTTGTGCTGAAAACAATGATACCAAACAAGGCAAAGTAAATAGTTTTTAAAGGTCAAATGTGGAGGGAAAATCAAAAGTAGCAAAAAATGGCCAATTATACCCTGGACCCCAGAGGGTTAAATGTTTTTAAGGCAATAGTTACTTTTCAAGTAATTAATTACTTTTAGAATACTGCAACTCAGTTACTAACTCAGTTACTTTTTTGAAGAAGTAACTAGTAACTATAATTGAATTACTTTTTCAAAGTAACTTGCCCAACACTGTTCGTGAGTGAAGAGGAATACACCGTCATCTGTTCCTAGCAAGGACAGCGTGCTCTCCATGAGCTCGAGAGCGGTACCATCACCCAGTCCGAGAGCGAGAGGAGTTTCACGGCCCGCTCTGCATCGGAGAGGGAGTAGATCCGCAGCAGCGGTGTATTGAGAGCAGTGTATTTCCCTTGGCGGGTGTGGTCCCGGAGGAGGGTCAACACTTGGCGGGTGGACAGCAGATCCAGCAAGGCCAACACATTTTGTGTCGTCGGCTGAAACGCCACGAAGAGCAAATGGAGCAAACTGAGCTTCGACGTACATGAACTACAAAGGAGGGTCGTGAAGCGAAAAAATCCACAGCTTAACCACCACAGCAAAAATTAAAATGTACAGCTCTGCTATCACTTCCAACATAAATGAAGACAGAAAACTAAACAGCAGTGATGTTTATAGGGTTACTGTCTGAAGTTGGGCTAGCTGGTATATTTAATGATGTTCTGAGTGGTGGCCAGTTAGCATAATATAAACACAGTGAAGCTGGAGGATGAACGCTAATCTTTTTTCATAAAAAGTTAACGTAAGGGTTCCCGATGGTTAGGGACAAATGCAATCGCATGGCAGGATGCTGTAAACGGACCAAACTTCAGTCAGGAGAACAACTGCAATATAAGCTCAGTCATTAATATACTGCTGCATGGGCTGGGCTGTAGTTACATGTAAGGTTTTAAAAACTGAGCTTTAAAATGAATAGTGATGATAAAAACCGAGAGAGGCCGACAGTGATCACTGACTTTTTTTAGGGGCTTGTTCAGATACAATAGGACAAAATACAAAACATTAAAACATGCTAAAAACACAACAGCCTTATTAAATGCAGAATAGTTTGGACCCGGAAGCAGGGTTCATACATCATCACTTAAACATTGGATGTCCCACCTGCTGTGAGTGTTTTAATGCAGTACAGTTGTTATTATTATCACTTGTCACATCCTGTTTATGACAGTTAAAATAAATAACATTCATATAAGAAATAAAATTGTCTTGTGTAAACTGTATGTGGTGATAAATAGGCCTATACTACTGTACTTTAATGTTGGTCATAAGGGTGGTACTTCAAGAGCCATATATTTTATGAGGTGGTACTCATTGTGAACAGTTAGCAAACCCCTGTTCTAGAAGAAAGTCAGTGGATTAGATTCATCAACATAACTGAGAATTGGGGCAAAGCTAACTACAAAAATTAGCAGGCAGCAGTGTGACATTTAGGAAGCTAATTTCCAGTAATCAAGACTTGTGTCATCATTCAATGCTATATGTAAATTGAGTAATATGTAATTTTATATCACATGTCCACTCCCAGATAATAAATGACCGTCACCAGTTAAGCTCAAGTGACCATTTTGTGACTTGTATTCTAATGCACTATGTGGCCATGTGACTAGAAAAGCGCTATATAAACGGTAGATAACAGATAATATAAATGGTAGATGTAGGTCACAAGTTGCCTTAACCTGCAGTTGACCTGTACAAGCTAAAATGCTTTGAATAGTAGTTTAGGAGAAAAGGTGGAAAAAGTTTACAAACAGCAACTACCTCTAAACAAAGTAATTGAAATCAGGGCCCTATTCCAGGGCCAATCACTTTAAAAATAAACTCTGGGTTTACTAACTCTGAGATCTGCCACTCTGAGTTTCCTGTCCCTGATGAGCTTATCAGAATAAGTTCAAAACAATATAACAAGGAGCAAAGGTTCAAAATACTGTTCCAGGGGTCTACTCGGCCACAGGGAGAGACTCTGAGGTTCTGAGGCCAGCAGCAGCGATGGTGGAGCTCAGGGGCTGCCCGCGTGGACAGCAGTGGAGATGCTGGAAGTCAGGGGGCTGGCTGCGTGACCACCATTTGCAGCTTGGCTGAAGGCTGGTGGCGGAGGATCTCTGGTGTGGACGAAGCAGGACCAGACGGCATGGAGACCTTTGGCTGGAACAAACCAGACTCTGGCTCGGGCTCAGGCAGAACAGAGACCTCATTTTAAAAAAAAATCCCACTAAACTCATCAAGGTCTGATGTTCTTTCAGACTGATTTTGAGGTGGATGTTGTCAACCATTTAAAAAATGAGATTTCTGGTTCCCACTAGTTGGCACTAACTAATGCTGACAATTGGCATATCAATTTGTGTAGCACTCTCATCAGGACTGTGACGTTTGGGAGAGATTGGACAACGTGTCTTTGAGTTATAGAAATTTCCTGCTTCATGGTGAAAAATCTAAATTCAGGTTCACACCCTTTGGTGAAAACTCACAGTTTTGAAGATAAAGTAAGAACAACTCCTTCAGGATTTCCTGGTGAAATTTAAGGTTGCTCGGATCAGCCACCTTGAAACTATACCTCAAAGTGTAAAATATGTAATTCTGTTTTCCTGCTAGGTCACACTGTGTGTAAATATTCCAACTGAAATGTGTTCAGGGGCGGAACCTTATCACAATTGAGAAAATCCGTAGGAGGAGTTTGCAAAAGTATAACATCCGGTAAATGGTCAAATCTGTGCCAAAATGTCATTTTCAATTCAAAACATCTGCCTTCCTCATTGATTTATGGCATCATTCAAAGATCTGTGCATCTTGGGAAGTTATAGGTGTGTGCCAAACTTTATACATGTATGCGAAACACAGCATTCAGACTCATCTTTTGCAGTTGCTTGCCCAGCTCCAGTCATTGTTAACAGGAGATTGATACGCCCACAAAACACAGAGAGGCTGCAGTTTCGTATGGAACCGAAATAAGCACAGCTTTAAGTGACAATAGCGGACTAACTAACTGTGACCACAAGGATATTATTTGACAGGTGATGAGCTTTATGACAGCATTGTCTGAGATGAAAGGAGAGAGATCACTTTACTTTGGCCCTGCTTGTCCTGACAGAAGCAGTGCAAGAAAACTGACCGAGAGAATTATTGTCCGCAAAGTCAGAGTTAGAAATATTGAGATTATAAGACTAATTTGAGTCTTTTAAATAAATAACATAATTTACATGGAATAGACTGTCTTACCCATCATTCTTCTAACAGCTCAATTAACTCATATCTGTGAAAAAGGACCTTCTGCAGATCATAGTTTTTTTTATAAAACATTAAAAATGATTGATTGATTGATTTGACAAAGATTAGTATTCATCAATAATGAAAATTTTGTATGTTTAACTGCTTAAAGAATTTGAGGTTTGTGACCTCTGTAGAGTTGGTTCCAATACTAAGTAAATCCAGAGTCAAGCTGTGAACATTAATTAGTCTTTAATTTAATGCTAATTCTTTTAGCCTGACCAAAACTAGTTAAAAACAATTCTTTGAGTTCTAGTTTGTTTATTATTTCTGGATTCAATAAGATGTGAAACAACTATAAGTCTGTAAGTCATTGCACAGCTCCTTGCTGTAGCTGCAGTGCTGCCTGACTGCACTGACATCACTACCTTAAAATAACTCAGTGAACATCATGAAACATGTACAACATGGCAACAGTATCTTTTGAAAAATGAAAACAAATTAAGACAAAGATATTATTTTTTCATTAATAGCAAACTGCACTTTTATTCATGTCAGGTTCATGGTATATAACTATGTGCTGGTCTGCTAGGATGACAAGGCCACTCTAACTGCCTGCTTCACTGACGCAACATTGTGGTAAATATGCACATGCTGACACAAATAGACAGCAAATAGAGCAGAGTAAATATGAAGGACTTACTGGGAAGCAAGCTCAAAATAGCCAGGCTTTCTTTGCCTTGGCCATATTGTCAACCCTAAAAGCCCATTCACAGACAACAGGTATTACATTGATGCTTGGCAACTTTCTTTGTTAACCCAGGCTCTCTGCTTCAGACTCTGTGCATGCTCACATAAATATGTCATTTAGCACATCATTTGACTCCTTTTCCACATAAAATGGGTGTGACATACTGCAGCCACAGACATGAGAGGAACAGGTGACAGAGACATTTATAGAATATGATAAATAAAACAATAAAAAGCAACACTGGTGCTGCAAGTAAGACATGACTTGGTCTTGGTTATGTTTTTTCAGCATAACTTGATGATGTAACCATCTTTAAAAAGGAAGTCAACTTTGTGTCATTGAAAACTCTGACTTTAAACTGAGTGTAAATAAAAACAGAGTGCAATGATTTGATAAACTAATAAACTCATACTTTATTCATAATAGAAATAGAAACCATATCAATGTTTAATGTTTGAATTTGAGGGCAGCAACAAATCTCTGAAAACAGTTGGGACAGAGCCATGTTTTCCAAGCAACATCCACCAAAAAAAGTTGGATCACAGGTTTGTCATAAAATATATATTTTATTACAGTGTCTGCTATCATGTATTAGGCCTAGGCAAGTTGAGTTTATCATTAGATGGTAATGACAATAATAAATTGGAATTTATCATTCATCATTATTGTTAAATGAAGCTTGAATCGCAATTTTATTTTAAATTCATTATTTGATTTAAATGAGTATTAATTATTTAGCTGTAACCTGAAAGGGACAAAAAGTCGGTGACAGAAAGTGAAAAAATCTGGAGAAACAGTTTAGATGCAGTTACAGATGGACCTCTGACATTAGTTACCCAGATAGCAACACTTTCCCTCAACTCTGTTTTTTATTAAATAAAAAACTGTTTCCTACTGCTCACTTCATTTTTTCTATAATTCCAGTAATCATAATAATAAAGAAATAAAAAATAATAAGAAATAATTAAAAATTCCATAATTTCTGCCATTATTGGTTAAAAATGTTTAAAGACAGAAATACTCTGCTTTAATGTTCCCATTGTAAGCATTTATAATTATATTTAATATTAGCTTTCAGTGGTAGATAATGGCTTCCTGACAACCACAGGAAAAGGTTAATATATTACAAATGTCTCAACTTTCAGAGATTTTGGATACTCAGTATAGTTTTGGATCTGGATATGATCTGTAATCTAAAATGTGATCATCTTTGGATCCATCTTGCTGTGCAAGTGGCCAGCGACACAGTTTGCTGATACATTACAGAGCCTATAGATGAACCTTCACACTTCACACACACCTTCAACCTACACAAATTAGCAAAGTAATGTAAATCGAGGATTTGAGTTTTTACAAAAATGTAAACTGTTGGGAATAAATATAATATAATATAAATATAATATAAATATGATTACTTGGAAAGCATTTTATGTCATCCAGAGAGCACATATGTACATTTAACAAACAAGGTCTATAATTCTCTGCTTATGAAAACAAAGTCTGTCTGTGTGTAGTGAGAGAGTGGAGTTTCTTGCACGTGACTGCATGCCTCAGGATGTTTATGGCTGCGTAAGGCCTGGACTGAATTGTTCACTGTGCCTCACACAGCCTGATGAGAGATATGAGGAGCAGTGGTACAGAGTGAAAATGATAAACTAACTGTGTAATGTTTAATTCGGAGCACTGCATTTTCTATGATTGAGATTTAATTCCTGGATGAACAAAAGAAGTTGCATTTCCCCTTGATAGGTCTAGTGACAGCAGGTGGAAAGACCGGGGCAGATTTGTGGATGATTGTAACAGAGATCTCAACTGGTGAGTCACGGAGTGACACATAAGTCTGAGTTCAGACTGAGAAAGTATCAGAAACGAATTAAAGCCAGGAGCAGTGAATGCAACTCTGCATGCTACGGCACCTGAGGTTCTAATTGAAGTTCTCATGGAACAATATTGTTCCATGAGGAAGAATAAACTTTTCCTGTGAGTTTTCTGTTGATATTTCCTTAGCACTAGGTTGGTTTTATCAGTGAGGTTCAGGTTGTTTTTATTTCTCTAAGAAAGAGAGAGGTGGTTTTATGCATGGACATGTCTGGCCCTAGTATTGGTTATTCTTATTCTTATTTTATTGTTTACTTTTGTTTTTGCTTTTGTTACAGTGCATTGAGATAAGAAACCTGAGAGGTGTGATCCACCGGTGGTGATATTTTGTTAGTTCATGATTTAACAATCGGCTCTCTTTTAACCAGGCCTGGAAGAGTGAAATTTAAAGTGCTATGAAATATTCTTACTGGAAACAGTCGCAAAGTGTGCTTCTCCATGATTATAACGGGCTTTGGAGAAATTCACTTATATGGGACGCTGACCACATGAGATGGTAAGTCCTGAGTCTAAAAGGATTGCAGCGAGTCAGTCCAGTCCCAAATCATAAAGAATTGTTTTCCTTTTAAAAATCTGACATCATCTTGCTGTTGATAGAGACTGAAATAGGTTGCGCATGAGACTCCACTATCAGCAACATCTGGTATGGATGTGTGTGACTGGACTGTGATGGACTGACGAGGAAGACTGAAGTTTTGACTGACTTGATACTGAGACAAAGACTGCAGCAACCTTAGGATTAGTAAATGCTGACAAACAACTCACCAGCCGGTAAGAAAAGGGTGGATGCTTTGTTTTGTTTTGTGCAGGAGCAGCAGGATAAGAGAGAGGAGAGGGGGAGACTGTAGCTGCACATGAGAGTGTGGAGCTGCAGTCTGAACCCTCTGGCTGCTAATTTTGAGTTACCTATTTGGGCATGTTGAAAACTGTGTTTTATTGGCTGTGTTTTGATTAGGGTATCACATTGCATGGTTGGGAAATGCAAAGGAGGGGACTGAGGGCTCTCAGTGTGGAGGTTTCTGAAAAAGACGAAAGTGTAAATGTCGTACTTTTTCAGAAGAAGCAGGGAAAAGAAGAAGATTGGACAACATGGAAAATGGACGTCAGCAGAAAATCAAAACCAGCGTGCTTATACAGCCACATATCACCTATGGCACTTAAGTAATCAACATGGCTGAAGGAATGACGTTAAGGAAACATCAACAACATGACTGCAAGAGAAGCAGTTACGGACATCAGATTGACATCAGATCTACAAACTGAGCCTACAAACATCCAGATGGTGAATTAGAGCACACAATCTGCATTAGCTCAGCTGGCAGAAATTTTGGCTCTCACCAAAGGCAGTACAACTTTCAGGAGGAGGAAGGAGCAAAACATCTATACAGACTCAGCAGACCTGACAAATGAAAGCTGTAACAGAGGAGTCATTACCATCATTTGACAGAAGATGACATTAAAACAAAAGGCAGGAAGGAGTCTGCAAGATCAGTGAGCGGATGGAGAAACAAACAACACAGAATAGTGGACGCTGGAAAGCACGTGGTGAGAGATCAAGTTGCCCCAATAAAACTTGGTCAACTATCTTTAAAATGACCACATGGTCCCTCACATGAGAGCAGAAACAGACTCAGAAGAACATAGAAGGCCTGTAAGTGACACCCACACATGTTAGAGATGCGGAAAACTGTGTGAGGGAACGCAACACCTGTAACGAACACAACCCAAAGCAGCTGTACCGGTGTTCAAAAAGGGAAGTTTACAACACTGAAGGCTCCGTTTGGGGACATGAAAATGGATTCTACAGACACGAGGAGCTGACAAAAGACAACGAAGAACATGGAAATCTATAGACAGGACGAAGCGACACCCTGCAGAGAAAAGACGCAAACCCAGTCATAAAATGGCACCTTTGACAGTCCAGACTAGGATGGCGTTGGACATCCTCAGGGTGGAAAAAGGGTGGGCGTGACCAAGGTGTGGTTCGACTTGTTGTATGTACATTTCAAAATGATACAGCTCTGGATGGACCAGTTACCGGGGCATGGAAGGATGACAGACTTTATTAAATGAGGAGAAGGAATTTTCTGGGATTGCAGATCCTCTGGGTGAGTGGTTGACTGAAGCATGCAGAAAATAAAACTATTATTTTATCATTGATTGGTAAATGATTCATAATTGGCCACATCCACAGCTGTATTGACTTGTTGTGGACACGGTCTATTTCATGTTTAAGGACTCTAATCAACAGATTGAAAACAGTGACACTAAGGGAAGAAGATGCAGTGCCGCACTATCAGATGCCAGTGACGGCTGGGCTCAGTGATGAATCAGGTGAGCTGGACTCATGGCTGAATCAGGACATAAATCCCCTGCTGTGGTCAGTGAGGGAGAGACAGTGGGGAAAAACTGAGTTGCAAATGTGAAGTATTAACACACAGGTTTTGCTTCTAGGCAGATGCAGGCTCTGGGCGGAGCCAGGAGTTCAACAGGTTTAGGATGATAACTAAATTGATTTCATTCCCTAACACAGGGTAGCAAAGCTGGAGCAACAATACTCAAGAGGAGAATTTATGATGTTTTGTGAAAGATGATGTTACTAATGTTTTCTTTTAATTAACTAGTTCCGATGAATTGACACATGGAAGTGTGTCAAAAAGGGGGAATTTCATGTTTTGCATGACACAATTTTTCCTGGGATCATTTTTGTGACATTATTTGTGTGTTTAACAATTTCGCTCACACTTGTAGATAAGAGGGGACCATCTCTAGCGGAAAGTCACTGAGTCACTGTTGTTTAGACTAGAATGAGGGAGCTTCTGTAATAAAACTGTTAGAGGCACATCACCATTTTGAGATCTGCAGCAGTGTGTCATGCAGGACGCTTCTCCCTTCTAGAAGTGATGTGAAAGAGAAATAAAGTGTTAAATGGTCTACTGAGCAGTGCATTTATATTTCACCATATATTTATAGTAAGGATAAAACCAGAGTGTCCCCAAACTGTCCTAAATGTTAGTTTACAGTTGGAAGAAGGCTCCATTGTTTGTGGGAATCACTCCGACTTTCTGAAGAACAGTTTGTGCAAACATCAGTAAAACAATCACTCTTATTGCCTGTTTATGCCCTTATTCTCAACGTCATGCTGCTCTGTTGCCCCTTGGGTATTAATAAAGTCTTTCTGATTCTGATAATAAGTAATCAGTGCCAGTAGATCCACTACTTTCTTTGCTTGGAAATGACCCACCATGCCACAGATCCTGTGCGTCACCGGAGGAGCGTTGGAGGAGCGGGAGGAGGCCGAGGAGGAGAGGGAGCAAGCCGGAGCAGAGCTGCAGAAAGAGGAGGAGTGTTCGTGGGAGCCGGGAGCCAAGGAGGACGAGCCGCAAGCAGCTGAGTCCGAACAACCGGCCAGTCAGAGTCAACAGGTAAATCCTGCAGCTTTGTGAATCATACTGTTGAATGACAGCGTTACACAGCTCAGCGGGCTGAATACATTAGACAACATAATGAGGCTTTACAGTACAAGTAACTCAGAGTGTAAGTGGGCCTTTCACAGGACTTAAGGAAAGAGGGAAAAATGGAAACAGGAAATGATGTCATGAAGAACAACAGCAGGTGGTGCAGCATGAAGAATAAAAAGGTTTATCAGTGTAATCAAGGCCACTGATATCCATGACACGCTTCATGGGAACAAAGTTGTTCTTTCAGCAGTGTCCTGTTGAGAAAGTAGGCCAGAGTAGAAAGACAGACGCCCTCTACTGGGAAGATTAGGCTTCAAACTTTCCCTTCATACAGTATACAGCTAGGGCTGGATCAGGTGACCCTGATTATGCTGCAGTGGCCTTATATGCAATATACACAAAAAGCCTTATTTTCTAATGTGATTGTCACAGTCTGAGCTCCAGATTATCTCAGCAGCTCAGTCATTTGTACAAATGCACATGAAGTGTTACTACACAGTCCTCTGTTAGAAATGTTTTTCTCCAGTATTTGATAAATAAAGAGAGTTT
>VUQP01047798.1:0-10334 GCA_015108555.1 Coptodon rendalli
AACATATGAAAGCATGAGAAAGTGGCCACTTTCATGTGTAAATCATATAAGCCTTATATGATTCACTATATGAAGTAGGCCACATCTTATAAACGTTCTTATGAAAAGTTTTTACAATTTTTTTTCCATATGGGTGTACGTGCTTTGTAATTTGAACGTGATTGGTCTCTAGGGGCCACCTTATATATTTATATATAAATATATATAAATAAAACCACTTCTATGCACAAAAGGAATTACTAATGTAGAAAAAGAATTTTATATAGTTTTAATAATAAATAAAAAAAAACCCTGAAGAGCCAGTTGGGAGCAGAAAGAGACGCCTCTTTTTAGTGAGCAAAGCCGAAAGAGCCGGTTCTCTAAAAAGAGTCAGAAATCCTATCACTATTACCAAGGAACGGTGATGTTGTGGGACTCGAACAAACATGACAGAAAGTTGGATACTGATGTGGAAAAACCTGTAACACCTGCTGCATTCCCCCTAAAATGTTTTCACTGACAGATGAGAAGAACAAACATTCAACAGGTTTTGTTCTGACAACAACATGTTTTTTAAAGAAATGTCATGAAGGACAAAAAAAGGAATTTCCTGTAGAAATTTTAATTAACACAACTGTCATTGTCTGGTTTCAGCTGATGATTATCTTGTTCTCTTGAACTGTTACGGTTTCACTTCAGGATCATTTATAGCAGACTGTGTTTATGTACATTAAATCATTTTTAAGCTACATACAATCTTTGTCTATAAACACAGCACCTACTTAAACTATGGAGTCCAATCAGCAGATTTCAAATGTTGATAAACAGTGATTACAGTATATCTGAAACATTTGGGCACATTTACAGAGATTGTTTGCAAACATCTCAAAATTCTAAACACAAAGTGAAAAGAGTTACAGTTTTTTTCATAACCCCTCACATTTCTTGCAAAATAATACTCAAAATCATGTTTTCTCTTCTAAAAACTCTTATTTGTTGCACAATTGTGTTTAATATCATCCTCCGTGTGGCACGCGGTGGAGTGAAGGACTTGGTGTCTAAATATGAGAAAACTGCCAACTGACTTCTTGTCGACAGCTGCAACCGCAGTTTACAACAACTTGTTAACAGGCGACCCACCAACGGCACAATGCTAATGCTAAGAAGAATGAACACCAAGTGACAGCGAGGTTCAAGTTCATTGCATCTCCAACACACATTCGCTGTACTTAAAGGAAGTTTGAGACTTTCTCCTGCACTTACATTTGCATCAACTAAATCCATGACTGTCACTCAGGCAGTAATGCCTGCACTGGAAACAAGCCATCCTTAAAATATTCCAACACACCAAGCTTCTGTGGTTGAATGTAAAACAAATGTGTTGTTTGATATAGAGACTGCACATGTAGCTTAACAGTAAATACATTTTATACTGATTATACAAGTAATGAGGGGATAGGTTAATTGGAAACACTAAACTCCCCATAGGTGTGAATGTGGAAGTAAATGTGAGTGGAAATGGTTGCCCTTTGTCTCTGTGTTAGCTCTGCGACACACTGGCAGCCTGTACAGGGTGTACTCTGCCGCTCACACTATGACAGCCTGGATGTGCTCCAGCGCCCCTGAAAAGAATAAGTGGAAGCGAATGGATGGATATAATTAATGCACCTTCAAAACAAATTTGTGGAAATCCAAAACTTAGTTTACGAATAATTAAATCTTTGTTTCATTGTAAGATCATAAAAACGGTGCTAACATAACAACATAATTGTTTGTTTTTCAGCAGAACAGTGCAAGTAGTAGTATGTAAAATGTATTTATATTTTAGAGATTAAAATCACAAAGTGTTTCACAATAAAACCAGAAATATTAAAACAATATTATAAAACAACAAGAATAAAGAAATTAAAAGCTTGTTTATATAAAAATGTCTTTTGCTGCTTTTTTGTCACGGCTGCTGAGGCGAGCTGTGTGGTGTTGGAGGAAAAGGAGCCAAAATGCAGGCAATAGACTGATGATATGAGTGACGTTTATGTACAAGTGACGGAGTGAGAGAACAGGCGATGAGGCATGACAAATAACTGAAGGAACCTAAACTGGGCAAATTAAGAGCAAACCTGAAAATAATGACGAAACAGGATGAAGAGCAGAGAGACGCAGACCATAGAACCAAAACACCATGAAACGCAGACGAGCCAACGAGCAACGCAGACCGACACCCACTATACAAACACAATGAGACCAGGTAATGACACACGGGTGGGAAGCACAGCTGATCCTAATATGCGAGACTACCGGAGGATACAAGCTGAACACAGTGACAACAGACACAGGCCATGAAAATAAAACAGGAAATCCACAACACAAACTCAGGGACATGAACAGGGCACAGGATACCAAAATCAGAATAAACTAGAACAGAAGACAATAATCATATTAGACACAAAACGCTGCGTCAACGACCCAGCACCATGACATTTTTAAAGGAATCAGTAGAATCTAGAAAGCATAAAGAAAGGCGATGGCAGAGAGTTCCACAGCCTTGGTGACAGTACCTGAAAAGCCCGATCACCACGAGTTTTAAAACCAAGTATGTGGGACCAACAGTAACCCCGGACCTGCAGACCTAAGTGCTCAGGATGAAGAACGAGGTTTCAACAGGTCAGAGATATACAGGGCAGCTTCACAATGCGGAGCTCTAAAAGGTACAACATTTCTTTTTTATAAAAAATCCTAAAATTTACTGTCAACCTAAGAAGAGAAGCCAATACTGGAGTAGCTTGTGACCTGTTGTTTGTGGCAATTCACAGTCTTGCTGCAGCATAATGTACTGTCTGAAGGTGATCCAGTGCTGATTTGTTGAGACAAGTGAAAAGACCGCTACAATAATCCAAACGGGAAGAAATAAAAGCATGAATTATCACCTCAAGCTCTGCCTTAGACACCAGTAGTCTGAGTTTAAAAATGTTTCTTAAAGGATAAAAACAGCTCCGAACCAGTTGTTTAGAATGAGTCAAGAGACATTGAACTGTCAAATATATCACCTAAGTTTCAAAGACTCGACTGAAATAAAGGGTCTGAAAATCTGAACCTGGTTTCAGGGAGGTCTCAGGTTCAGCTTGTGGACTTTTATAACAGGCAGGTGCTGAGGAAGGCAACCGCTGTCTTGTTGTGTTCAGATCATCCTCTCGTTAATGATTTTCAACTGCTTCCATCAGGACGTTGTTATAAAGTGCCTGCAGTGAAGACAGAGAGACATAGATTGTCTTTTGTACCTACTGCTATCATTATGGTTAAAAAGACAAAAACCATAAGTGTTGTTGCCATTGCACATTGCACTTTTTTGATGATAAAATTTAGGTTGTTTTCTCAGGGCTTATATTATTATTTTTTGTGTGTATGTGATGTGTTTGTTTGTTTTTTATATTTCTGTATGGTCATACTACAAATCAATTTCCCATTAGGGACAATAAAGTTATCGTTGACCAAAGCTTAATTTGTGAGAGCCTGTGATCAGGAGCAATAATAAAGCAATCAATTTCTGTTTTATCTGTATGTAACTGGATGAAAATGTCATTCGTCCCTCTTTGGGGGGTTACTCTCTCTTGGATGAGAGGTGAAACGTCCTCAAGCGACTTAAAGAAGTCCAGACGCTTTTCTTTCCGAGCTTCTTAGACTACGATGACCTGGATGACTGAGAACCTTCACTGACATATTTGATATTGATTCAACAACAGCTTCTCTAAAATTGCTGGGAACTCAGCCGGTATAGAGAGAAGTATTATTTATTGCCAGAATATAGGGGCCAATAAGGTCAAACAGTGTCCAATATGTTGGCTGATAGAATTTTTTGCATTTGAAAATAAAAGTTGGCTGATTGTAACACAAGACGTGGTTTAATTTTTCTTTTTTAATTAAGCACAGTCAGAAACATCAAGTTATTCTTAATACTGTATACTTGCAATGAATAAGTTGTCAGGACATAGTTATGATAAGTAAGTTTTACTCAGTTTTATGGCGGTAACAGGTTTGCATAGTTTCTTTGAGTTCTGGGAAATAATTAGATTTTACAGTATACTGATGTGAGAAAACCTGTAACACCTGCTCTATTCAACCAAAATGTTTTCACTGACAGATGAGAAGAACAAACATTCAGCAGGTTTTGCTGTGATGACAACATGTTTTTAAAGAGGTGTCATGAAGACAAAAAAAGGAATTTCCTGTAGACATTTTAATTAACACAACTGTAATAGTCTGGTTTCAGCTGATGGTTATCTTGTTCTTGAACTGTTACGGTTTCACTTCAGGATCATTTATAGCAGACTGTGTTTATGTACCTTAAATAATTTTTTAGCTACATGCATCTTTGTCTGTAAACACAGCACGTACTTAAACTATGGAGTTCAATCAGCTGATTCCAAATGAGTGATTAACAGTGATTACAGTATTTATGAAACATTTAAGCACATTTTCAGAGATTGTCTGTAAACTTCTTGCAAAATAGACTCAAAATCATGTTTTCTCGTCTAAAAACTCACATTTGTGCTACAGATTTGTTTAATCTCTGCCTCGCTGTGTCAGGTTTTATGAATCACAAGAGAATCACTGTGCAGTCAAAGACCTCGATTAGTTTTGAAAATTGTGTCTAAATATGTGAAAACTGCCAACTCTTTTTGTTGACAGCTGAATTAATTTGGAACAATACACCAAGTGGTCTTTGTTATCTTTGGTGGGAGGGCCTAAGATGCAAGGAAAGGAATCGAGGAATATGACAAAATATGGTAATGTTGGCAGGTGTCAATAGTGTGAACAGGATGTGGTGTGAGAATATTTGTGTCCCAGTTCATCAGAAAAAGTGTCATGGTCTCTCCGTTCCCCCTGACCTCACATTTCTGTCTTGGTCTCTTCTACATGTTTCCCTCTGCTGTGTGTGTTTTCTGGTTTTCTGGCAATCACAGACCTACCATTGATGATCTCATCATGAGCCACTATTTAGGAGAGCGTTTGAGCCTCAGTTGATGCTGGATTGTTTTAAATTAAATTGAAGTGTATGACAAACAGTCCGTGTATACCCAGTTTGTAAGTCAAGACTGCTGAAAGACAAACTGCAGGACTGAGGTTGTAATGGGAGTTTCAGTACCAGATAAGGGGATGAGAGCAGCGCTGGTCTGAGTGTAACGTGACTGGTAGTGATGGAGTGATGAAGTGACAAATCGTTCCAGCCAGTTGTTTCGGCAAAGGGAGATCACACGAAGCCATGTTTACCAGCTCATTTGGAAGCACTGACAACTGCAGTCATTGGATGTGAGGCAACCTTGCTGTGATAATACATGTGGACTACATACCAGTGCATATGTAAATTTAATGATGTATCAATTGCACAATACCCATATGACATCATCTATCATTCTATCTATCATGTCTGACACCGAAGCCTCTGAGCCTGTGCCGAGTAAAGCTATGTGTCCAAATGAAGCCCGTGTAGGGGCCTGTGTCATTCTTCAGAATTTCATGATAAATAATATGATATCATGATAAACAACAAAGATAAACAATTCCCCGTTTCTCTGAAATGATATGCTCACATATGATTAAAATTTTGAGTTTTAACGGCAATATTCATGTACAACAACTTGAAATGCTCCAAAAATGGCACTACAGCATGTAAAAAAATATAAACATAAGCTCTGGCGGACTTGGATCTATGGCAGGCCTTAAAGGGTCAATCCTCTTTTTAGCCATAGGTGAAAAACCTTTCAATACAAACCCAAAACACACAAAACCATGTTTGTTATCACACATCTGTTAATATTGTGAACACTCCAATTCCTCTCACAATATCCTGCTCTAATTTAAACATTTCTTTCATTAAATAAATATTTATTTCTATCCCAAATATGAACACATCAATAGCAATGTATGAGCTTTGCAGGATGAAAAATACTTGAGTATTTTTTAAATACTCAAATAATGTAATTTGTTTTAATTATTGTACACACAGGCTTGAATGATAGCACGTTTACAAAAAAGTGCTAAATCAAATGGTTAATCTGCATTAGAACTTGAATCCAGTGAACAAGGATATTTCCATATGCAAACATCAACAGTCTTCCATATACAGACCAAAATTAAACAATGTTTACAACAACTGATAAACAGGCCACCAACCTGCAGCACAATGCTAAATCTACCCCAGCTAGCAGCAGAAAGAACGAACATCGAGTGACAGCGAGGTTCAAGCTCATTGCATCTCCAACCCACATCTGCTGTACTTAAAGGAGGTTTGAGACTTTCTCCTGCACTTACATTTGCATCAACTAAATCCATGATAGTCATTCAGGCAATAATGCCTGGACTGGAAACAAGCCATCCTTAAAATATAACAACATACCAAGTTTCTGTGTTTGAATGTAAATCAAATGTGTTGTTTGATCTGGAGACTGCACTTGTTACTTAACAGTAATTACATTTTATATTGATTATATAAGTAAAGTAACTTCAAAATAAACTTGTGGAAAGCGTAAACTTAGTTTCAGAATAATGAAATATATTTCTTCATTGTAAGATTATAACAATGACGGCAACAACACTGCAGAACAGTGTCCAGTATGTTGGCTGATAGACTTTTTTTTCCCTTTGAAAATAAAAGTTGACCTGAATTTAACACACATTACAAGAAGTGTTCTTTATTACTCGTTTGAATCATATTTGTATACAGTGTTACATTAATATGAGTGCTGTACTAGAAGCTTCATGGACGATATATTTTTTTAAAATCACATTATATTTTAAGTTACCACAAATTGTTTTTTAATTTGGCAGAACCTGAAATGTTTGTCAGGGGGTAAACAAACAGTACTGAACAGTCAGAAACATCAGGTTATTCTAAGTACTGTATACTTGCAACGAATTAATTACCCTGACATAGTTATGTTAAGTAAGATTTTATAAGTGTTATTGGGGCAACAGGTTTGCGTAGTTTCTTTGAGTTCTGGGAAATAATAAGATTTCACAGTGCACCGGTAATAAATTATGCCGTAAGAGTTCAAAGCTTCTTACAAAGGAACGGTGATGTTGCTGTGGGACTCGAACAAACATGACAGAAAGTTGGATACTGATGTGAAAAAACCTGTAACACCTGCTCTGTTCCACCCAAAATGTTTTCACTGACAGATGAGAAGAACAAACATTCAGCAGGTTTTGCTGTGATGACAACATGTTTTTAAAAGAAATGTCATGAGGACAAAAAAAGAATTTCCTGTAGACGTTTTAATTAACACAACTGTAATAGTCTGGTTTCAGCTGATGATTATCTTGTTTTCTAGAACTGTTATGGTTTCACTTCAGGATCATTTATAGTAGACTTAAAAATGTACCTTAAATCTTTTTTAAGCTACATGCAATCTTAGTCTATAAACACAGCACCTACTTAAACTATGGAGTCCAATCAAAAGATTTCAAATGAGTGATTAACAGCTATTAAATATTTCTGAAACATTTAGACACATTTACAGAGATTGTGTGTAAATGTCTCAAAATTCATGTTTTCTCTTCTAAAAACTCCCATTTGTTCTGCAATTGTGTTTAATATCATCATCGCTGTGGCAAGCTTTATGAATCACAAGAGAATCACTGTGGAGTGAAAGACTGATTAGAATTGAAAATTGTGTCTAAATGTGCGACAACTGCCAACTCTTTTTGTCACAGCTGAAACTGCTGTTTACAACCACTTGTTAATAGGTAGCCAACCCATGGCACAATGCTAATGCTACCCAAGCTAGCAGCAGAAAGAATGAACACTAAGTGACAGCGAGGTTCAAGCTCAGTGCATCTCCAACCCACATCTGCTGTACTTAAAGGAAGTTTGAAACTCTCTTCTACACTTACATTTGGATCAGCTAAATCCATGATAGTTATTCAGGCAATAATGCCTGGACTGGAAACAAGCCATCCTTAAAATATTACAACATACCAAGTTTCTGTGTTTGAATGTAAATCAAATGTGTTGTTTGATATAGAGACTGCGCTTGTGGCTGAACAGTAAATACATTTTATATTGATTATAGAATAAAGTAACTTCAAAACAAACTTTGGAAAGCCTAAAAGTAATGTGGGGATAGGTTAATTGGAAACACTAAAGTGGAAATGGTATCCTGTGTCTCTGTGTTAGCCCTGCGACAGACTGGCAGCCTGTCTACGCTGTACCCTGCCGCTCAGAAAAACGGAAAATGTCCTGGTAACTTTTTGGCAGTACATTTTCTGTTTTTTTACGGAAGTTTGATGGACTTTTCTGTAAATGATAAAATGGAAAATTCTGTAGATTTACAGTATACTCGCTGTACTATTTACAGACATTTCCTGCAGCTATAAAATAGAAAATTCTGTTTATTCACAGTATATTTTCTGTATCATTAACTGATATTTTCCATTAAATGAAAAAATTACATTTCTTTTTATATTACTATTTCCAAGCACTTCCTTTCACTGTAACTCATTAAATATAGTTCTTTATATCCATAAATGTACATTGCTATGCAATTACAACCTACTACACAATGTGCTCAAAGAAAATATATTTTCTTAAAATTATTCTTTTATTCTCCCTAACCCGGTTCAAGCCACTGCTTGGACAGTCTCGGTCGTTGTGTCCTTGGGCAAGACACTTCACCTACCACCTACTGGTGATGTCCAGAGGGGGCCGATGGTGCGATATGACAGTCTCACCTCTGTCAGTCTGTCCCAGGTCAACTGCGGCTACGGCTGTAGCTGCCTGCACCAGTGTGTGAATGTGAGAGCCCGGTTCGATCCCCGGGCTCTCTGTCCTGGTCGTTGTGTCCTTGGGCAAGACACTTTACCCTACCGCCTACTGGTGTTGGCCTGAGGGGCCAATAGCGCGATATGGCAGCCTCGCTTCTGTCAGTCTGCTCCAGGGCAGCTGTAGCTACAACAGTAGCTTGCCTCCACCAGTGTGTGAATGTGAGAATGAATGAATAGTGGAATTGTAAAGTGCTTTGGGTGCCTTGAAAAGCGCTATATGAAATCCAATCCATTATTATTATTATTATTATTATTAATGAATAGTGGAATTGTAAAGTACTTTGAGGGTCTCGAAAAGCGCTATATAAATGCAATCTATTATTATTTAAACCACCTGTTAACTGTATATTTCTGTACATTTAAGTATTATTATTCATATTGCCGCATTCATTGACCTTGTTTATAGGTAATTTCATTGTTTAATCACGTTAAAATGTTCCTAATTTATTGTTTAAAAGCACTTGAAAAAGGCAAAATTCCATTCAAAATTAGAGCAACAAACTGTTATCATTACTGAAAATAACCGTATTTTTATGAGAAAGTTATTTTCTGTTATTTTATCAGATTCCTATTAAGGAACGGTGATGTTGCTGTGGGACTCGAACAAACATGACAGAAAGTTGGATACTGATGTGGAAAAACCTGTAACACCTGCTTTATTCAACCAAAATGTTTTCACTGACAGATGAGAAGAACAAACATTCAGCAGGTTTTGTTGTGACGACAATATGTTTTTTAAAGAAATGTCATGAGGACAAAAAAAGGAATTTCTCTGTAGACATTTTAATCAACCAAACTGTCATTGTCTGTTTTCAGCTGATGGTTATCTCTTTCTCCCTCAAGCTTTTACTGTTTCACTTCAGGATCATTTATAGCAGGAGTCAAATCCAGTCGGCCATCTTAGATACAACTTTTGTTTTTTCAATAGGAAGAGGGCCATGTGGCACATCAAACTTATTGGTAATGTTACAAGAAAAACAATGGTGTTCTTGGTTTCAACGTCACTTTATTCTTTCATGAGTTATTTACAAGTTTCTCTTTGTTCACAGCCATTGACATGTCAAAGAGGTTAACACGTGAGGAGCGGATTGAAATCATTACTCCTTTTTTTATGATTTTTTTTACGGTGTCGTTCAGTGTTGGATTTGCCAAAATGTGGAGGCAAGAAAACTGTCACTAATGAAGAAACATCAGTGGCTGTCCTAGCTTCATTCAGCAAGAGCCCACAGCGTAGCACTCGCCGCATGTCACTGGAGAGTGGCATTAGTCGAGCATCCCTTCGGCGGATATTAACTACTCACAAATGGCACCCTTACAAACTCCAGCTACTGCAGCATCTCAACGAGGATGACCCAGATCGGCGTGGGAATTTGCAGAATGGGAAAAACTAAAATTGGAACAGGACCCTCAGTTCATGCAGAAGATTTTGTTCAGTGATGAGGCAAACTTTTATGTGAATGGTGAAGTTAACAAACAAAACCAAAACTATTGGTCTGACACTAACCCACATTGGATGGATCCCTCCAAGACTGTTGGAA
>VUQP01047802.1:0-19227 GCA_015108555.1 Coptodon rendalli
AGTCAAGCAATGATTGACATGGGGAGGTATCCAAATGACTAAAAGGTAAATAAAGCTGACAGTCATCGGCATACAAATGAAATGACACTCCGTGTTTACGAAAAATCGCACCAAGGGGGAGTAAGTACAGCGAGAAAAATAATGGCCCAAGGATAGATCCCTGGGGCACACCCCAAAGCAGAGGGGCCACAGAGGAAGCGGCCAGTCCCAGCTTGACACAAAAACTCCTTTCGGAAAGATATGATTTTACCCATGACAATGCCAAATCAGAAATTCCCACACAGTGATGTAAGCGGGAGATCAGCAGGTCGTGGTCCACTGTGTCAAATGCAGCTGTCATGTCCAATAGCACAAGCACAGCATATTTACCATGATCAGTCGCAACAAGAATGTCATTCATAACTTTCACAAGAGCTGTCTCCGTACTGTGAAAGGGCTTAAAACCAGATTGGAAGATTTCAGACAGTTGCGAGTCATTCAAATAATCCAACAGCTGGGTATGTACAATCCTCTCCAAGATCTTGCTTAAAAAAGGAAGCTTGGAGATAGGTCTAAAGTTTGACATAGTAGAACTATCAAGGCCAGGTTTCTTAAGTAAGGGGTGTATAACTGCATGTTTAAACCCACTAGGAACTTGACCGGTTAACAGACTAGTATTGATAATTTTCAGGATATAAGGTCCAATGATGGGAAATACTTTTTGGAGAAAGCGGGGAGTAACAACATCATTCGGGGAGCCACAGGGCTTAGCATGTAGCACCAACTCCTCTAAATCACGCAGAGAAATCGGTGCAAAAGCAGGGAATAGGCTTGAGCAAGGAGCATGCATGGCCGGATCAACAATAGGTGGGATCAGAGGCCTCAGGCTAGCAATCTTGTCCACAAAAAAGGTAATAAACTTATTGCACATAGCCTCAGAGGACGGCAAAAGGTCGTTACCCTCCAAGTTAAGTACAGAATTTATCGTACTGTATAAAACACGAGGGTTATGAGAGTTGGCCGAAATAAGTTGAGAAAAGTAGGAGTGTTTATCGGCCTTAACTGCCCTCTGATAAGTTTTCCAACTAATCTTTAAGGCTTCCAGGGACACATGCAATCTATCTTTTTTCCACTGTCTTTCACATTTCCTACATTGTCTTCTAATAGCTCGGGTACGATCTGTTAACCATGGACTAGTCTTAGATTTACATTTTCTTAGTCTCAAAGGGGCAACAACATCAAGCACAGATTTACAAGCAAAGTCAAAATATAAAAGTAGGTCATCTGCAGTGGGCAACTCAGGGGCATAAGACATTAATTTGTCAAACAGTATAGAAAACCGTTCGGCAGAATCAGAGCCAAAGGCACGATAACATCGAACAGGTGCAGCCTGGTTTGCAAAAGCGTTAGAAGGAGCAATATCAAATAAGATAGGCATATGATCAGAGAATACTGCATCTTCAACACGTACATTGCAAACAGATAAACCATAAGATAAAACTAAGTCCAGTGTGTGACCACGTTCTTGAGTGGCACCACTAACAGATTGGACAAAATTAAAAGAGTTCACTAAGGCAAGGAAGTCCTTGGCCAGGGGCTTCCCCGGACAGCAAACGTGTATGTTAAAATCACCAAGCAGGAGGATCTGGTCATACCGTGATGCACAATCAGCAAGAAACTCTGAGAACTCTGATAAAAACACCTTGTTATATTTCGGCGGGCGATAAACAATCGCACATAACAACGAAGGCGAGTGGCCCAGTTTACATAAACAGAGTTCAAAACTGGTGTAGCGAGACGAAGGGAAAAGCTGCTTCAAGTCCAAGTGAGCCTTAAAAACAGCAGCAAGCCCTCCTCCGCGACCCGAAGCTCTCGGAACATTAAAAAAGGTACAGTCAGCGGGTACTAGTTCAATGAAAGCGCTTAACTCACCGGGAGAAATCCAGGTTTCAGTCAGGAAGAGCAAATCCAGAGCACGAGAAAGAAAAAAATCCTTCAATATGAAGGTCTTGTTTGCCACCGACCTGGTATTTATTAGACCCAGCCTGAGAGGAACTGGGTCCAAAACTTCCGAGGCATTAGCAACCAGATCCACCGGTCGAAGGTTTTTCTTGTCAACTCCGCGCCAGCGCATATGTCGTAGAGGAGAGAGAACAGGAACCAGCCAGGAGTCCACCGGGTCCAAGGCACGCAATGGCACCAAGAGTCGCGGACAGAAACAGCGGATGTAGCGGAGCTCATGGGGAAAATGAGAAATCCAGGATTTCAGCTTCACAAGACGACCTCCGCGGTTACCCCGTCTCCTGCGTCGCTTCCGCAGAACCGGTGACGGTGGTAGGGAACGCCAGTACGGTGGTATTGGTTCCAGATAAGGAGGAAAAGAGCCTTGGTTGTCATATTCAGGCCGGTCAGACATCCTGATGGATAAACCTATCTCCAATAATGTCTGGCGATCATAGGAAAAAGTACAACACACGTAACGCAAAGTTAACTAAAAACAATAAAACAAAACAAATAAAAGAGAGCGATAGACGGTGTGCCGAACACACAGGCGCCATCTTGATTCATACACACAGTATTGACTGTGTGCCATAAAAAAAGACACAATATACCATCATGAAAACATAATCCCACTAACAGTGCATTATGATGGATAACACATTATGGTTTGGGGCTGTCTTGCACCAACAAAAGGAAAAGAATTCCCAGTTTTATTAAGTTAGGTGATTACTGCAGGTCGGGATGTCCTTAATTTGAAGCTGAGTGAGAATTGCGTTGCGACAGGAACCACCAATAACTGCAAACACTGAAGTAAATCTATTATAAAATGTCTTCAAACAAATAAAACCCTCCTTTTTGTAGCCAGCCATAGGCCAGAGACGACCCAGCACACATGCTGTAAAATAACCTTGAAACTAACACTTACAGTAGACAATGTTCTCCTCAGTATTGTAAAGTTACACACTCCACACACACTAAAAAGCTATCTATATTTATTTAAATATTGTAAAGCTGTTGAGGAGACGAGGCCTGTCCATTTATTAAATCCAAGTGTAAATTTACACTCACCCCAACGGGTGGCCGCCCCTCACTGAGCCTGGTTCTGCCAGAGGTTTCTTCCTGTTAAAAAGGACTTTTTCCTTCCCACTATCGCCAAAGTGCTTGCTTATAGGGGGTCATATGATTGTTGGGTTTTTCTCTGTATGTATTATTGTAGGGTCCACCTTACAATATAAAGCACCTTGAGGCGACTGTTGTTGTGAATTGGTGCTATATAAATAAAATTGAAATTGAATTTAAAGCAGTGCAAATGTTTAGAGGATTTGCTAAATAAATCACCAAAAAAGCACATTAATAATGCATAATAAACAGCAGCAACAGTCACCAGTGAGCTACATATTGATATGTTTATATTTTTTCTCTTTTTGTTTATCCATTTCTTTCCAAAATTTCCTTTTTTTCTTTAAATATTTAGACTGAAAATGTGCAGAAGACAAGGTAGGCGGACTAATGAGCTATAACTGCAAAAAATATGTTTGGGTTTTTTTTTTTCAATTCAGGCAGTTGAATTTGACCTATGCATAGTGAGGAACACTTTGTTGGCTTGGCATGGATAAACAGTAAACTAAGCTTTGGTTCTCACAATCATTGCCACTGTGTAGGCAGAGTGCTACACACAAGCATACCTAGAGCCACTGAAATGTGTCAGCCTTTCTTCCTGTAACATGTAAAAAAATGTCAAATCGTTACATCCTCCAGAATAACAATACTAGCCATAAATGGATACCATTAGCGTAACTAATCTGTCTTGGGCAAGTTTCCAACAGGCACACAGGTTCTAGGAAGGTATCACTCAATGCAGAAAAACAGAACATTATGTAGATTTGGAAAATGCCAAGCAGGCGATATACAGCTCTTTTATTGTGATATATAGATGAGCAATAACGTAGGCTTTGAACAGGCCACATACTGTAATGTAGTCATGACGATGATGAATTTGAATGTCAGTTCATCCAACTGAAACAAAGTGATAAATCACTAATTGAGTTTTACAACTTGACAAAGCGATAAGAGTGACCTTGCACTGGAGTAAACAAGCAAGCGTGTCCCGAGTGTGATCAAAGACGTACACATGCTAATGACTAGTGTGTGGATGTGGATGTGTTCCTACATCACGGAAACATAAACATAGCTAGTATTCTTTAAATAGTTATAGCAGCATAAATATCCTTAAGAGTTTGATGCATTTTGATAATGTATGGTTAATCCGTTTGCTTGACACACATATGCTTGTTTACTCGGTTGAATTTCTATATTTTTTTTCTCTTTAAGTATACTGAGGACAATAAAGCAAACAAACAAAAATCCCAACAAGCTTTTCTCAGTTTTGGTTTTTTCAACCACACCACATCTCAGTCAGTCAATCCTTCCAGAGCTTCTCTGCGTGTTTTGATGATTATTTCTGACACTTTCTCAATCCTCTGGCTCGTTTTCAGTCCATGTCTCCATGTCTGTGCTCTATGTAGGTCACACATGCTACTTTTGCCACTTATGTGCCTCATGTTAGATAGTTGGTTCCAGTTAATGAAGCAGAAAGCTTTGCATCTATCGTTTGTTTCTTTTTACCCTTTTAAGAAAATGTTAAGGACAGTTTGTAAAAAAAAAAAAAAACTAAGAAAGCTTGTAAGTGGGTGGCAGAATGGTTCTGTGGTTAGCACTGTTTCCTTACAGCCAGGACGCATTGGGTTCAAATGCAGCCTGGGGCCTTTCTGTGCGGGGTTTTCATGTATTCATCGTGTCTGCATCTCCCACATTTTAAAGACATGCACAGGGTTAGATTAATTGGTGAATGTGGGTGTGAATGGTTGTCTGGTGCTATGTGTTTGTGATAGATTGGCCACATGTACTTGGGTCTACCCGGCCTCTTGCCCTATGACAGTAGGGAAAAAGCTCTAGCTCCCCCACTGCGCTGAATTTGGTAAACAGAAGAAAACAGATTGCTGGATATTTGTAAGCATTCACAGCTTTTCTAAGGTCTTGCCATAGGATGTCAGTCATGTTGAGATCTGGAGATCTGGACCATTGCATCGACTTTATTTTGTTCTTTGCGGGCATTTTATCTATCTGTCAGACACACATTTAAAAGTGGCCACACATTTGTCAAACTCTTTTCTAGAATACTTTGTCTCAGTAACTGTAGGGTGCACAGATGATTTAGGTGCAAAACAAGTCCAAATCCTCACCCTTCCATTACTGCGTTCTGCAGCTAGTATAAGTTGCTTGTGCTGATATGCAGTGTTTGGATTTTGCCAATGATCATTACAGTAAAATCTCCAGTTTGAGCTTGTCTGTCCAAAGGATGTTGTTCCAGAAGTCTTGTAGGTGGTTCAGATGTGACACTCCAAACCTAACCTACGCCACTGTTCATGTTAGAAAGAAGAGGCTTTTTCCTGGCAATCTTTCCAGACAAGCCAGACTTGTTCAGTTGTTTTCTCATTGCACTCCCATGATCGTTAACATTTAACATCCTAACTGAAGCCAGTAGAGTCTGAGATGTAGTCTGTTTTCTGTTTTCCTCAAGCATTGCATGGTCTGACCTTGCAGTGAATTTGCAGGAATGTCCCCTCCTGGGAATATTGGCAACTTATTGTTTTGAATGTTTTTCCAATTGGAAATAATCTTTCTCACTGTAGAATAATGGCCTTCAAATCATTTGAAAATGGCCTGATGACCATCCACAGATTGTTGTTCCACACCAGGAACAACAATCGTTTCTCTGAGGTTATTGTTAATGACTGGCATTGTTTTAAAACACACCGTAATGCTCCAAACCCCATAACCTCCCCAAATCACTGCTTTTAGAGTGGTGTTCATGCTTATTGATGATCAGCTTGTCAAGTATACAGTATTTGAATTACCAGTGCCTGTTTGCTACTTACCCTCTTAATTTCTGTGGAAGTTATAGCCGTAAGGATGTAAACTTTAGTGTGCATGCAACTGCATCTCATACTACTTATTAGCTTTTTGCCAGTCTACAGGGAGTCCCAGTTCCCTACTGAATCTTTGCAATCATCTGGATAACCATAGTCCTAAACATCTGTATTTCTCAGTGTTCTAATATGAAGCAAGTCTCATATTGCATTTTTCTTTCATCTTGCAGTCCCCTGACTCCAAATACAACAGTGTTTCTCCAGGCACTCCTTTCTCAGTCTCTACACGTAACTGGATTGTTTGGTTGCTGCCTGTATTTCAGTAACAGACTTACTGTCTTATAGTTTTGTAAATCAAGTAAATCATTTTTACTTGATTTATAAAGAAAAAATAACTTAACAACATTATCCTCTGTCATTACGTGCAGGTGTCATAAATGAAACAAAGCACTTTGTGTGCTGCACACTATATATTATTGATATATTGTTGACCTGTGCAGTCCTTATTGTGAATAGGAATAGGGCTGTGTGTGCTCTTGTGTCTCTACTCTCGTGTAAAATTCGACTCTGCTTAGGCATGTCTGGCTCTGTGTTAACAGTAATGTTGGGTGAAAGTTAATTCAAAGTTTCCCACTGAGCTCTAAAATCTTCTGTCTGCTTATCTCCACAACTACACCAGCCAGATCTGCACCTGCCATCCCATTCTTTCCTTTGTTTCACTCACCGATTAACACACACGCGCACACACAGAGATTTTTTTTTTATCGTTATAAATTCTGTTGTGTTTTAATAAAATGTTCTCTTAACTGAAGCCATCTCACTGCCATTTCACACTTTCTTTTTTCTATGTAATGTCATGGGTTAAATCTAATATAATCACAACTGAATTTAGGCACCCATCCTTTTATCTGATTTTTTATTTAGTATAGTGGTTTTAGGATTTCAAGACTCAGAGTTAATGATTTATGAGAATGATTAAGCTAATAAACTGACTGGATTTGCCTCTCTTTATAAATTAAAGCTCTACAATCTGGGTTTAATCTTTCATAAGTTTCAGTTATTAGATTTGGCAGTTCCTTAAAATGAAGGTTGTGGCTTTCATTTTTAAATAATATACTAGTAGTGGCTTTGCAGTACCTACAAAGCAGTACAAGTTATGAGTTTATACTTATACTATAGTGTAACATTGTGCAAAGGTCTTGTTACCTCAGTTTCCTTTACTTCTTTGTATTTTGCTTAAAGGAGACAGACTTTCTTGTTCATTCATTTTCAGTCCACTCTTTGTAACCAATCATTTTCAGGGAATAGCCACATAAAATGTACCCAAGTCAATGGATCATTGTTTTGTCTTTTTATCTTTTGACATTTTGTAACTATTCAATTCAGTTCAGTTTTATTGATATAGTACCAAATTACAACAAAAATTTGCTTTAGGACACTATATTGTAAGAAGAAAAGATCCTACAGTAATACAAAGAAAACCGAGAAAACCTAACTAGTAATTAAATGCAGAGAGGTGTATAAACACACAGTGAGTGGAAAAGGTGACTGAAGAAGAAATCCTCCAGCAGCCCAGACGTATTGCAGCATAACTAAGGGAGGATTCAGGGTCACCTGATACAGCTCTAACTATACGCTTTAGCAAAAATGAAAGTTTTAAGCCTAATCTTAAAAGTAGAGACGGCGTCTGTCTCCCAAATCCAAATTGGAGGCTGGATCCACAGAAGAGGGGCCTAACTAATAATTAAATGCAGAGAGGTGTTGTGACAAAGTGGGTGAGCACACCATTTGTCCATAGTCTTAGTTAACATTCTTGTTTTGATTTATCCATATCTCATATGTATTCTGTAATAGGCAAACATCTACTATCCCAGGTTTGTTTATGTTTTGCACTTTTACAGATTATATAACATAACATCTTCGTTTGTTAAGTTAACATGTTATTTATTTTAACAGTTAATCTGTCTAGTCTGAACTCACCTACCTGTGCTCCAGGAACAGAAGGTGGAAATATAGTTTTACTTCCTGTATTTATAGCTTCCTGGTTAATCTGAGGTCACAGGAAGAGACCAGGTGAAGAAGGGGGAGAATCTTTGTAATTTAATAAAGTTGATTTTAAACTGTGTTTATACAGAAATGGATTTATTAGTGAAATATGTATCGACTATACACTGCAGAATTTTATTGCTAGGAAGGAGTAGCAGTGTAGGTTTGAGTATTGAAATGTTTGTCTCACCTACCTAATAGTCCAGGGGTGAATGGACTATTTAAGCAGATGAATGTAGGTGTTCAGGGAAAGGACCAGGTCAGTGTAGCTGTGTGCATTTTTACCTTGATTTCCGTTGATTTAAGTTCAGTTATGTTTGTTTGAACTGAGTTAATTATTTAACTTATTTAATTATTAATTTAATTATTTAGTTTCTTATTTATTTTTGTCACAAAATGGTGAATAAATCACTCGCTACACTGGACAGCATCTGTCTCCTGCCATTCTTTAGCCGCTTACGTCAAGTTCTACCACAACAATATTATAGTTACATTATCAAAGTTAGATGACAATAGTCTCATGAACAACATTAGCTAATTGTTATTTACTAGCTAATCTTAAAATGACTGTACAGTACAGAAATGAAGCCCAGCAATCATGTTTTACAGTCCCGTGGTCTCAGCCTCAGATACTTATCAAATCACACAGGCTCATGTAGAAACAAACAAATGGAAAGAAAATTTTTCCTTCATTTCTGTCAAACAATGCTGTATGAAATGTTTCCAGCAGTTAGTATCATGGTTGCTAGCCAACCTGAGCAGCGCGATGGAGGCTAGACCGTCCCATTTTACAAGCCTCGCACTTCCGGCCTTCTTGGTCTTCGGAGGATGCGGCCCACGTAGACCGCGAAGACCGGGTCCTCCGAGAGATGCAGCCCCTGAATTGGGATACAGCTAGAGATTCTCCGACACTGGAGCTCTTCTCTCTCTGGCATGTTTGCTAAGTAGAAACAGCTGCTCAGAGAGGTGGTACCAAAGGCTGGACAGAGGGCAGGACCCACCCACACAGCCAAACACCACAGCAGGCTCTGCTAGAGCCATAAAAGACAGTAGTGACAGCTGCTGTGATGTGTGGCTTGGAGACAGTTGCACTGAAAAAAGACGGAAGGGCAAGCTGAAGATTTAGATATCAGTTCATCAGAGGGACAGCTCAGAGTCAGAGAAGCTGAAAGGGTCTGGACATTTGCAGAGCAGGGAGGGTGGAAATATCGGACAAAGGATGATGAAGATGGAGGTGCCAGGAAGCAGGAAGAAAGATGGCCAAGAGTCTGACACTGGAGAAAGTTGCTGCTGGCTGAGGCTGAATGTCTTCTTTCTTCTCAGCTTGGATGCTCTGTTTCACTCCTGCTGATGAAACCTTCATGAGATCAGCCTTTGTTTTCTCTCAGAGCTCCAACCAGCACCATCAGCAGCTGTTTGACATCAGAGGCAAAATAAAACCATGAAGCTATTCCTCCAGAGAACCTCAATACTTTAAGAAAGGGGTGCAAAATGCACAGCCATCCATTCAAACGTTCTGCTATGGCTCAAATGACACTGTATACGTCTCACATAGTTTCAGTGGGTGGTGCACTGGTATATTTCTGCTGCAGTGTGAACAGACAGGTCCACAGCAAAGCGGTCTGAGGAAGGAAACGAGCAGTGAAGACAGAGACAGAACAGACAAAATATAAAATCAGGCTCAAAGACTGATCTGTGAAGCAGCTCTGTCCTCTACAAAGCTCTGCTCTGAATATCTGAGTCTGATGCTTGCTGATCTCTTTTCCTTCAATGCTTCCACGGGTGAGTCGTCAAACTGTTTGGTTGTTTATCAGGTTTAATTGTGTTTCTGTGTTCCCATATGGTTCCCACAGTTAATCCGTCACTCCTCGAGGACTGAAGCAACAGATTACAGTGTTGATGTTTTTGTAGACTGAGTATTTTTCACAAACTGGCATTTAAGTACTTTACTTTGTAATATTTAAACTGATGCTTATTAAACTTCTGTGCGGCTTAAATTGCAGCAGTCAGAGAAAAAAAAGGTCTTAAAGCAAAAGAAAACAAACTCTAAGTAAGAGGAAATTCATGACAGCAGGTCAGATTCTTATAATTGTTAAACAATAAAAGGTCTAAATCCATCACGTATAACCATCAATTCACTAAATTTTTACTTGATTAAAGTTTAGTACATTTTTTACTGTTGACTCCACTAAAATCAAACATGTGGATCTGCTCGTCGACCCTGCAGCTGAAAGAAGCATCACATTTAATTTCAAAACAAAACGTTTGCAGTGAACAAACCGTCTCAAGAGACCTCAAAGTATTTTCATATGTAGATCATTAATTTCCTTTCATGTCAGTAACAGCTGCACAGCTGTGAGGTCAGATTACACAAGCGTGGTCTCAGAGGCACTCAGGAAATCTTTAAAACACAATAAGTACCTTTATCCTGAAAAATTCCAGTAAGTATTCTCACGTTCATTTAAAACAGTCAGTTAATAACAATCTTAATAAGACTGATGTTACTCAGTAATAAAAACATGTTTCTGTTATTTGTTTTTGGATTCTTGTATTTCTGGTGTTTGGAGTTCTGAGTTTTGTATGACAGCAGTTGTTTCCTGGTGTTTAGTCTCTGTCTCTGCATCATGTTTGCTATCCTGACATATGCTGTTCTTCCCTGTTTTCTGGACTTTGGATCTTCATTAACCACAATTAAAGTGGGGGTTTTTTATGAATTCAGTCTGTCATAGAGTCTGAATTTGTGACCTCATTAAAGTTTTAAAATGGATAAAAAAAGTGTGAGTACAGGCAGAAAGTAAAGTGATGTCATATGTTTTTAAAGTCCATTTTAAATTCCATAATACACTGGAGGGCGTTTTTTAGAGCAATTTATCACACCCTGTCGTTGTGAAACACTGCAGTGAAACATTGTTGTGAAAGTAAAGTACAGTTCTTGTCCTTTAAAGCCTCTCTGGTTTTTAAAACAGTTTGCACACGCTTAGCCATATTTTCTTCATCCATTTCATATTTTTGCATCATGCAGCCTTTGTTGTGTCCCTCTGCAGCCACTAATCTCCACAGTGTGTTCGGCTGGTGCCAATTGACCACACCTGTCTAGCTAAACCTGAGAGGCAGAAAAAAAATAGGGAAGGAGAGCTGCCTTTTCATTCATTGAATTTGCTGTAGCTTGCTGCTCACAAGGGGCTAATTACTGGGCTTCTCTCTCTAATGCTGTAGGGTCTTTATCTTACAATATAAAACACCTTGAGCTCACTGTTGTTGTGATCTCATGCTGAAGGCACTCCAGTCATGTAGTCAGGAAAACAACACCATCAACAAAGGTATAGACGTATAGGTCCACAGTTTTGCTAAACCAGACAGACTATCAAGAAAACATTTTGTCACTGCTTGGCGACAAAATACTTATGAGCACCTGAAACAAGATCCAAGTTGTAGTTACAGGAAGAGGGTGATAGATTAAAGCAGGTATTTGAATGACAGCTGGTTGAAAATCAAATCTCAGGACGTACCACAATTTACTGATGACATGAACTCAGTGGATCAACACATCAGATTCACCAGGGAGGATAGCAAATGTGGCAGGTCAGCCTTCTTAGACTGTGAGATTTCCATCAGTAATGGGGGAATTTTAAAAGCTGATGTGTACCATAAAATAATGCATACAGATCAGTATTTAAGGTTTGACTCTCACAATCCATTGGAGCACAAACTGGGTGTCATCAGGACGCTACAACACAGAGCAAACACTATCCCCACAGATACAGCAGCCAGGGAAGCAGAAGAACATCATGTCAATAAGGCCCTGAGTAAATGTGGTTATCCCAGCTGGACATTTGTCAAAGCTGGGAAGGCACCTAAAGAAAGCTCCAGGTGATCCAGGAGAGAAGGACAACTGCTGCCTTTAGTGATCCCTTATGTACCAGAACAACGGAGATACATTTTCTCTAAACACTGTGTCTCTGTGACTTTCAACCCCAAAAAAAGTTATGCCAAAAAACTGTTTCATCCCAAAGATCAGGTAAACAGAGTAATATAATATACATGGTGAAGTGTTGAGAGGATTGCCATGAATCAAACATTGGAGAATCCAAAACCTAAGCAGATGGCTCAACAAAGAAAAGCAATACTATATTACCCAAAGTATTCCCTCACTGCAGACTGCTTCTAAAAACATCTGTGATAGAATGGCCCGCTCTCAGGAGCTCAGTGAATTCCAGCTTGTTACTGTGAAAGAATGCCACTTGTTCAGTTTTGATTTTTCCTCACTACTAAATATTCCACAGTCAGTTGTCAGCTGCATTATAACAAAGTAGAAGTGATTGGGAACAAAAGCAACTCAGCCATCGAGTGGTAGACCACGTAAGATCTCAAAACGGGGTCAGCTGAGACACATTGTGTATGGAGGTCATCAACTTTCTGCAAATCTCCAAACTTCATGTGGCCTTTAGATTAGCTTAACAACAGTGCATAGAGAGCTTTGTGGCAAGGATTGCAATTGTGACTGTGGGAGACATCGCTGGTCTCTCCGGTTCTTTTGTCTTGGTAGAAATCACACAGAGATGTTACCAAGTTTCACAAAATACTTTTATCACTGATTTTCCTTACAGATGCATCTGGAGATCACCACACTGCAGTCTGATCTGAGGAGCATTCCTCAGACACACACACCTTTATACAGTAAGCGGGTGGCTGCCCTTTGGCACCCCTCCTCAGTACTCTTCCACTACTCTCACTACTCTCTCTATTGTTCACCCTGGGGATGCCCTCCCCCAGACTTGTATCTGTGGCTTCCTGTCCTGGGGGTGGGGGTTGGCTGCTCTCCTGCCCTGCACCCCATTTCTTTGTTCCAATTCCAGGAATCTCCTCTATTTGTATTATTATACCCATTCTGCATCATATTGCAATATTACAAGCAGTCCCAAACTATAGTCTCTTTAACTCTAATGTATATTTATTTATTAATCTACTATTCTCAAAAATCCCCCTTTGATCTCTCCACTGAGAGATCACATCACAGCTCTCCTTCATCCTGGAGCAGAATTAGTTTCCTATACCTGAAGGACTCTCCTGGTGTGAATGCTTTCCCCACTTCCTGAGTTACCATCTGTTTAACTGCTTGAATAGGGTGGTGTGAAGCAGTCACCCCCATGGGCTTTATATAGTAAAATAATGTGACCAGTATCAGAATCAGAAAGAAGTTCACACTGTAAATCCTCACTTGGCTATTCCCTCACCCCCTTTTGTTCATGTCCAATCATCTTTGCTTACTGAGAAGAATGAGGATCTACTGCACAGTAAAGAAATTACCTCACTGTTATAAAAAATGTGCACAAGTAATTTGTCAGTCAGTTTTAATCAGAGTACGGGCTCTTTGTGTCTGTGGTGTTTAAAGAGTCATAATTCCATCACCGATCTCTCGTCCGTTCCAACGCAGCTGTAGGTTAAAAGGGGCAGAGCACGTCATACACACCTGTCGTCTTCCTCAACTTCACTGCAGAATCTCTTCCATGTTTTTTGGATTTTACTGTTGTTCAAAAATCTCCTCATGATGACTAGCAGGACCCCAAATGTCACAACCCTTAAACCTCAACCGCTGCCTGGGCTGTCAGCTCTGCCTGGAATGGTCCCTGCTTCTCGCTGGTCTTCTTGAAGCCTTCTCTCCCAGAATCAGTCTGCACCTCTTGGATGATTTCCTTCTATGACACTTCCTAGTCACGTCACCCGTAATTTAAAAAAATAATACTACCCCAGAAAACCCCCTTTTCAGGCCCAGCTAAACATAGGCAACCACGTTTTTCTGTTGTTAACGCCTTCTACAGGTACCCTCTTGTGATGTGTGCCACTTTCTATATGATTTTGTGCTGCCCCCAGTACATGTTGTGTGCATGTGGGGTGTTGCCTTTGCATTTTGTCTATTAGTACACCTGCATACCTAAGTGCTTGTCTTCCTCCCCGTTTCATGGTGCTCCGGACACTTTCTCAACCTCCACTCCAAGGCAGTCGTTTTTTTTTTCTCCCCAGGTTCCTTAACCCAATTTGATTTCCCACACTAAAACAGCATTCTTCCATATGACCTTCCCTCCTTCCACTCTTGTCTCGTCTTCCCCCTTTTGCAGCAGTCCAGTGACAGTTCTCTTCAGCTTTGTCCTGTGTTTTACCACTGTCTTTCCCACTGCCATTTTGTTCCAAATATGGCAAATGTCAAACTCAAACACTTTTCCCAAGGTCCATTTACCCACAGTGAAGTTGCAGCTTGTTGGAAACGCATCTCCATTCATCCAGTCATGCTGATGATGTTTTTCTGCATCCATTCCACATACTGCTGCTGCTGGATCTGTCACTCTCTTCAGAATACCGCTGTTGTCTCTTGATCTGCTGTCAACTGTTGATGTCCATGCCGTTGCTTCTCGAACTGCACTTCTTTTCTTCAGGGAGAGATCAGCATCCTTGGAGCTTTCTTTTCAGGATGAGGAACACATGGAATTGAAGCTGTAGCACAATTCAGTCCAAACTCGGCCTGGGTGTTACTAATGATGTTAACCTATTGTTTTCCTTTGACCGCTGCACATGGAGATTGATCCAAGTCCGTTTCTCCACCTGCAACTGACACACTGAGACATGTTGATCATTCACTGTCACTGCTATCATTCTCATTACTCCTGAAGCAACACATCTCCCCTCACTTTTGTTTTTGAACTCTCCTGTCTTAAAAACCCAGAAAGTGAGATTGTAGTTGTCCTACATTGAGAAAAACAAATCCCCCTTCATATTAGTATTGCTTATTTTCATCAACAGTTCTCTTATTTTGTTTCTTTTGTGTCCACCTAGGGCAGCTGGTGGCCTACAGTACGACCTTCTCCCACTAGTTGGAGACAATTCCCCTCTCACACGCCACACTCCTCTTTTTCGTCTTTTCTTTTTCTTTGTTTCCATTTTTTCCAGTTTTATTTTTTCCTTTTTACCCCCCCTTTTTAACACCCGCACATCAACCTGTTAACTCACTTATCCAACCTCTCTTTTCCTTTGTCCCCAACTGCCCTCATCTAGTTTGTGATCAAATTCGCCATGCATCCTTAAATACTTGATCACCTTTAAATCACAATTAATTTTATTGATTTATTTGTTGTTACCGTACCACTAATCCACTGTTTATTTTAGTTATTTATTTATTTTAGTTCATCTTCTCTTATTTTATTACTATTATTTCTTTGCTATTATTGTTTCATCAACAATCTACTGTAATCTGCTGTGTCTGTGTCTCCCCTTTTTCCCTTGAGGGAAAAAGGGGAGACACACACACACACCTACACCTTTTGTTCCTCAATTTAAGCCATATGCTACTCTCTGCTCGCGACGCACATGTCCACAATCACATTTTGCAAACATAATTTTTCTTAAAACACAAACTCACAACAAGTAGAATTTAGGGAGGAATATTTAACCAATTTACTCCCTCGGACTCAAACCTTTTTAGTAGAATTTAGGGAGAAATATCTAGTAAATCTACTCCCTCAGACTCAAACTGTTTTAGTAGCATTCGGGGGTCCTGAATTCCCCAGACCTCAATCCTAGCTCCAGATGCCGGCTCGAAGGTTGCCCAGATCAACAAGGTCCACATCAGGTGTTGAGGAACCAGGACACCCTGACGAGAAGTGGGCTACTGGAACAAAAAGGCATTGATGGGCAAGAGACGAAAATATGGCGTTGTTGGAATGCTACTACATAAGTAACCCTGAATAGGATGAGGGACCTATGGAATCTTCGATATCCACATTGATGGCGAAACAACTAGTAGCTCAGTGTTCCAACATTCGAAAGAAGGGACTGCTCTCACAACTAGAGATTGACGAGGTACAACACAAATGCTACTGTAGGGGGGAGCCAGGACGCCATGTCAGGGGGGAGATATCCTCACCCCCACCTGAGATTGGGTACCAAGCCCCAAGTGCAATAGAAGAAGGATCACTGAGTGCGAGAGGAACTGACCTGAAAGATAGGATCATGGCAAAGCTTGAAACCTGGATCCTCATATGTGGCTACCAAGACTACATGAAGTGCCCTCAGAAGATCTGCTAGATGATGTTAATGTAGCACTACAGATGATACCTACAGCCAGCATTACCGAGACTAACAAGCGTCTGGACTAACAAGACTAACTAATGGCAATGCTCAGCTGATTTACACTACGGCAGCAGTGATCAGTGAGATGCTTGGCTAGAAGTTAAACAGCCACAAGGAGCAATACCCTCCATGGAGAAGGAGACTAGAAGCTAAGATCAAGGTAGCACGGAGGGAGGTTAGCCAAGTATCGGAGCTGCAGAAAGGTGTGACAAAGAAGGTGCCTAAGAAGTATAGCAAGCTGTCCATACCTGAGGCCCTGGAAATTGCCAAACGACGACTCACAGCCTTGGCCAGCAGCTTGAAGAGGTACACCAGAGAGATTGAAGACAGGAGAACAAACCAGCTGTTCTCCACAGAACCAGCCAAGGTGTACTCTCAGTGGCAGGGGAACAATATGAGAACAGCACCACCAAGGCTTTAGACAGAGCAATACTGGAAGAGCATATGGGAGAAGGACGCAACCCATAACTGCAATGCTCAGTGACTAGTGGATCTGAGGGCAGACCACAGCAACCTCCCTGTAGGGTCCAGTAACCATCACAGTGGCAGATGTCCAAGAAAGGGTCTCCAGCATGAAGAGTTGGACAGCACCAGGCCCCGACATGGTTCATGCCTACTGGCTGAAGAAGCTAAATGCACTCCACGAGCACCTGGCAGCACAAATGAATCAGCTGCTAGTTGATGAGAGACATCCAGAATGGCTAACCGAAGGCCGGACAGTCCTGATCCTCAAGGACCCCCAGAAGGAACCTGTCCCATCCAACTACCACCAATAACCTGCCTCAGTACCATGCCTCAGTACCATGTGGAACCTACCGCATCATAGCGGCTAAGATGAAGAGACACATGGGTCAATACATGAGTGGGGCACAGAAAGGGATGGGCAAGAATACCAGAGGTGCAAAACACCAACTACTGGTAGACCGAGCAATCAGCCAAGACTGCAAGACTAGATTCACCAACCTGTGGACTGCCTGGATTGATTACAAGAAGGCCTATGACTCAATGCCCCACACCTGGATCCTGGAATGCCTAGAACTATACAAGATCAACAGGACCCTAAGAGCCTTCATCAGGAACTCAATGGGGATGTGGCGGACAACACTAGAGGCCAACTTCAAGCCCATAGCACAAGTCTCCATCAAGTGCGGGATCTACCAAAGAGATTCTCTGTTCTGCATAGGCCTGAAACCCCTCAGTGAGATCCTTGACAAGACTGGCTACAGATACCAACTACGGAATGAAGCAGTTGTCAGCCACTTCCTGTACATGGATGACATCAAGCTGTATGCCAAGAGTGAATGAGACATCGATTCACTGATCGACACCACGAGGATATACAGCAATGACATCGGAATGTCGTTGGGACTGCAGAAATTAGGTCGGGGAGATGTAATCTGTACGCAGACAGCATCAGATCTCCGCCCAGCAACTACACAAGAATGGTTTTATAACATCAGGGTATATTTACCGACGCCCCCTCATACGTCATCCGATACAATACATGCATACGTCAAATCAAAACCACAATGACTTTTAACATAGTTTGAAAAGAACATTGTCTTCGTCTCCACGTCCTGCCCGCGCTTATCTTCTGGAACATCAAGCCCAGTTCTGCAACAAACTGTCAGGTATGCAGGCACAATTTTGCAGTTGCAAGCAAAACATGATTAAACTTTCACCTATAAATGAGTGTAATTGCTATGTAGGGGTGTGTATGTGTGTGTCAGCCTCTGCTGCACTTTGTTTCACCTCTCACCTCACCAGGTAAACCTTGCAACCTTTCCACCAGACAGAAGGTCAGCACGTACACAACTGAAACTATATGTGTAATATGTTGAATAAATCTTTTAAGCAAGAACCACTACTAGAAACTTAATAAAAGAATATAAAAGTATAAAAGATAATAATGAACAACCTGATTATTCATCCAAACCGCTCCTCAGAATAACTTGCACTTACACTCTGCTTTTAGTTTCACTTTTGCAAAAGCATGCTCTGCAAACCTGCAGTTTCCTGTCAAGACTTTTAGGTCCAGATTATATTCAAAGGTGAGCCTTTCATATAATGCAATGTAATCTGCCTATAAACATTTAAGATTATAGATTCAACTCAACAGTTTAAAGTGGTTCTTACTGGACCTGTAATAAAGGCTAATATTATACCAGTATGTTTGATCATCTGAATGCAATATCAATATTAATAATTAATGGAATGGTAATGATGATTATAAAAAATAGCAGCAAAATATATCCCTTTTCTTTACACCGTGATGTGGCCTCTCAGGATCTATGCACTGTCTGTGTGGGTCTGGATCTTTATGTAATCAATCTACCTACTTGGTACTGGGCTCCATCAGTATACAGCTGATGAGCTCCTCCGGCTCCGCTTCTCCTTGGCTGCTCCACCGCCGGCTGTTCTTCATCTCCACACAGACATTGCCTTCCTCCCTCGCCGAAAGTACATACATCGGGGCTCCTGTCGGTATTTCCATCAGGATAATTCCAAGCCAATTCAGTCCTTCTGGTCCACCTCTGGTCGCTCTCAACGGAACTCCGGCAGGTCTGTTGACCACAATGTTTTGGCTTACCTGCCTAGGTTGGCCAACACTCTCATCCAGGGGTTTGTTTACACCTGCCAACCTCCGGCCATGGAAAGTCTTGCCGCTGTGTGTTCCTACCTACAGCGCCTTTGAATCTGTTGTTTGTCAACTTTCAGGACCCTCTCAAACTGTCATAGCTGTCATCTACCGCCCCCTAAAATCGAATTCTGTTTTTATAAGTGACTTTGCTAATCTGCTGACCAACGTAGCTACTGTTTTCTCTAATATAATATTGCTAGGTGACTTTAACGACCATGTGGATAACTGCGATCATCCTCTTACCAAAGACCTTTTATCCTGCTTTGATAGCTTCAGCCTTAAACAACACATAACCTTCCCTACCCACACTAAGGGCCATACTTTGGACCTAGTCTGTTGTTCTGGACTTACCCCCTCCAACTGCACAGCTGATGAGCTGCCAATCTCAGATCATCTACTTCTCTCCTTTAATGTTCACATGACTTTCTCCATAATTAACAATACTCGTATTATTTCTTTCCGGAATATCAAGAATATAAATCTTGATATCCTTTCTTCTGCTCTCTCTAG
>VUQP01047805.1:0-10876 GCA_015108555.1 Coptodon rendalli
TTTATCTAGATCTGAACTGGAGATTGCTATACATGCATTTATCTCGTCACGCTTGGATTATTGTAATTCGCTGTTTATGTGTCTAAGCAAAGGTTCTCTGGATCGTCTGCAGGTTGTGCAAAACGCTGCAGCGAGGCTTTTGACAAAATCCTCCAAGTACTCACATGTGACACCGTTGTTATCTCAGTTACACTGGCTTCCTGTTAAATTTAGAGTTGATTTTAAGATCCTGGTCTTGACCTACAGAGCTGTGCACGGACTGGCACCTGCCTACATCTTTGATCTGCTACAGCCCTATGTCCCTAGCAGGTCTTTGAGGTCATCTGATCAGGGCTTACTTGCTATAAAAAATACTAAGAGGAGGACTAAGGGTGATAGAGCTTTTGCCACTGTGGCCCCTAGACTGTGGAACTCTCTCCCCCAAGCATTAAGAACTGCGGACTCAATAGCTGTTTTTTAAAAAACAACTCAAAACTCACCTTTTTAAAACTGCTTGTGGTTAATTTTTTGCCTTTTTTATTTTCTCTTTTTAAATTTTATGTGCAGCACTTTGTGATTCTATCTTGAAAGGTGCTATATAAATAAAAATTTATTATTATTATTAAAACGTGACGACGCCACAAAAGGGGAACTACAGGATGTGGACGGCCGGTGGAAACATCGCAAAGCAGGCTAGGCCCGCCGTTCCACACGGGTCTGTCCTCCAGTACAAGGCCTGTTTGCTCAGACTGAAGGGTAAGGACGTTCAGGTCGGCACGCTGGTCAGCGGCCATAGCGTCAAAGTCTATGCCAACATAAACGGGAGAAACCAGCACGCAGGACAGACCGTCAGCTGGACTTGCCAGCCTAGTGCTGAATGTCTGTTGTAAACTTGGAAATGGCTGCCAACTATCGCTGCTGGTGCGCGCTCCACGGGTCAGAGACCTTGGACATCGCAAACGTCAAGAGTTTATGATCGACAGTAAAGCTACGACCCTCAAGAAAAAAGACATAAATGTCGCGTTACGAGGTGCAGGGCCAGCAACTCCCTGTCAAAAACATTATATTTGCACTCACTGTCCCTGAGTGACTGAAAAAGGCGAGCGGTGGCCAGACACCGGAGACCTGCTGTTCTAACACTGCGCCCACCGCCACGTCTGGCGCGTCGGTGGTCAACGCAATCTCCGCCGACAGAAACGGGTGGGCCAGCAGGGTGGCATCAGCCAGCAAGACGGCGTCAGCCAGCAGGGCAGCGTCAACCAGTGCGGCTTTGGCCCCAGAAAATGCCTGGATGCATTCAGGGAGCCAATCAACAAGGTCCTTAGCTGTTTTACCCTGCAAAGCAGCATAGAGTGGGTGCTCAGGTGCTCAGTCCATCAACCGCTGAAAAGTCTGGGCAGCGCCTTTCAGGCCAAACGGCAAGCGCAAAAACTCGAAAACGCCGAAAGGGGTAATAACGGCAGTTTTGGGAGGTGCTGGTGAGGTGGGCAGAAAAATCCTGGATGTGGGGAATGGGGTACCATTATTCAAATGGCAAAAATCCCCACACGGCCGCCACCGACCATCTGATTTGGGCACCATGTGTAGCGGAGAGGCCCAGGCACTATTCGAGCGCTGTACAAGGCCGAGGTGCTCCATGGGCTCAAACTCTTCCCGAGTCATGGAGAGTTTCGCAGAGTTGAGGCAGCGCGCGTGCGCAAACACCGGGGGGCCAACCAGCGGGATATAATGTTCAACCCCGTGCTTCGTTGCCGTGTTCGAGAAATTAGGAGCAGTCAGTGAAGGGAACTCCAAAACCAAACGCTGAAAAACATTCCCTGAAGTCACTAAATTAGCTCAATTCAGGGGCTCGATGGCCCGAGTGAAACAGGGAAGAAAAGGACAGGGCATCAATTAAGCGTCTATTAGCAACATCGACCAGCAGTACATGGGCGCAAAGAAAATCAGCGCCCAAAATAGGTACAGAGCTAGAGGCAACAACAAAGTTCCGCCCAAGGCGGCGAGTCAACGCACGGCAGGTTGCTAGCGGGTCGAGCGAGGCCACCACATGGTGATATTTCGCTAGCTTTTCTTCGCTCAAAATAAATTTCTCCTGAAAATGCCACACTTCTACTTTTTAGTTTTACTTTTTATTTTATTTTATTATTTTTTTTACGTGCGCTCAGAATAGTGGCACAAAAATAACGCCATAGTTTACAGGCCTGTGGCACTGACTTCCCATGTAATTAAGAGAGTGGAAAGTTTCATCCATGACCAGCTCCAGCCTATCCGGTCTTTAAGTGATGACGTGATGAATGCTGCTTCTGGGGCCAAAGTACTCTGCATTTAATAAGGTTGTTGTGTCCTCTCGTCAGACCCTGGACCCATCCTGCCTGCTTAGGTTGTGGTATTTTTAATGGTCCGTTTACAGCATCCTGTCATCCGAGTGCATTTGCAATACAATACAATACAATACAGTATATATATTGTAAAATTGTAATACATGTTTTGTATTGTATTGTATTGCATTTGCCCCTAGCCATTGGGAACCCTCACATTAACTTTTATCAAGTGGAAAAAAGTCCTCCGTTCGTTAGCGTTCGTTCTCCAGCTTCACCGTTTATGTTATGCTAACATAGCTGTGTCGCTAGCGATTACGTAGCATTATATTATCTACCAGCTAGCCCAACTTCAGTAACCCTACAAACATCACTGCTGTTTACTTTCCTGTCCTCATTTATGTCAGAAGTGATAGCAGAGCTGTACGTTTTAATTTGTTTCAGAAATCCCTCAGTCAGAACATTGTATATTATATTTAGCTAACTCCCTGCTAACTTCTAACTCTGTTAAATGTAATAAATTCTGTTTTCGTGGATGCCTGGATGTTAAACTTAATTGTTACACCTGGTAAAGTAGCCACACTGACCATTTTTGTCACGGTCTGGCTGGCAGACCGTGGGGATGTGGGGAAAGCAGGACCCAGTCGCGGTGCTCAGCGATGCAAACAGTGCTCTTTATTTACAGTGAACACTGTACACACAATAATACATCCCCGTGTGCTCCCAACTTCCCCTCCGTGTCTTCTCCCACGAAATGATCCCGTGTTGGTGGGAGCTCCAAGACTCTCTTAAGTAGCTCCCCCGACGAGTCCTCATCAGCAGCAGGTGCGTGGCTTCGGGTGTGGCCAGTCCCCTAGCAGGTCCACACCCACCAGACCTGGTGGGTTCAGATACCCATACACACACACACACACACACACATTCATATCTACAAGGACGGAGAAGAGGGGGCAGCAAAACACCAAAGATACATATAATATAATAGGTCCATGACTGCCCAGGGATCCTGGGTCGCTCAGACCCAGAACCCTGACAGTTTTATTACAGATTAAAAACTGTCTAAATTCTTTCAACTCTCAGTAATGCTGCAGTGATCGTTTGACTTAGGGACTTGCAGCAGAGTTTGGGCCCAGACATGGCTAATGACGCCAGACTTAAAAACCGGATTCTCATGCTACAAAGGAGCCCCTTCAGTTCCCCCACCAGCCCCACCTTGAAGATGAGGACACCATCATCTACCTGCTGGATCAGCTCTCTACCCTCTACACCACAGACTTCAGCCACTGCACAGAGACCCGCCATCTTCAGAAGTTTTCTGAAGACTCTGCAGTGATTGGCAATGGGTGGAAGGTTACTTTTAAAATGTATTCCGCTACCGATTACAGAATACATGCTCCAAAATTGTATTTTGTAACGTAATCCGTTACGTTACTCAATGAGAGTAACGTATTCTGAATACTTTGGATTACTTAATATTTTATCATGCTTTTTACAACGACATGAATGTACTATTGCTGTGTGATTTATTACTATTTATTACTATTACTGAAGGTTATTCGCCATACCAATACCAACTAGATTTTTAAATCTAAATAAAATGAGCAACAGTAGGTTGACATTAGGTAAGGCTGCACTTTTTGCTGTGATCTCGTATAGAAAACTTTTCCGCGCGTATATAAAAACAGGTCCGCGGCTCCGAACCGTAGTAAAGAGACCTCTGGCTAATACGTTGGGTTAAGTTTCGGGCTCGTAGCCGAAAACTAGCTTTACTTTGTTGTCTGGGTCAACTGTGCTAGCGAGAGACAGAGAGAGGCGTTGAAAGGCTGCTCCAATGGAACTTATTGTTTCAGAGGAAAACACGAACACAGTGTACAGTTGAGTCTTAATAGCTTTCTTACAGCGGGGCTCGTCAGGCACTCTTTTTGGCTGCAGTGGTTATTATTATATTTACATGCTTCCATCTCCCACTTCTGGTCGGTGACAACTTGTACTGATCGGCTCTCCTTTTTCTCCCTCCCTCGCGCTCACAGGCACAAATTCTTCCTGCAGCACGGACTACACTGCCCATGAGGCTACATTCTTTAGGGCAATTCATGTAACACTCTGCCTATTGCCTTCATATTAAATCATTAAAAAAAAGTTATTCATGTCATTATGTGGGCCGCAAATAGAGGTGACATGAGCCGCCAGATTGACACAGGCATTAGAGCCTCTTAATCCACGTTTTGTTTAGGTTTCCTTCAGTGTGGAATTACCAAAAATAGAGAGAGCACAGCCTAATATATGAAACAGGAAAAGACCGCCGTGTAATCCATTTATTTCAACAAAGTAACTGTATTCTGAATACCACCCTTTTAAACGGTAACTAACGGAATACAGTTACTCATATTTTGTATTTTAAAAACGTAATGGCGGTACATGTATTCCATTACTCCCCAACATGATGATACGGATTACTGGGATGTGATTGACTCCTTTGGTATGTGGTACAAGCAGAATGTCTTGTAGTTCGACAAAGACCAAAGAATTGATTGTAGGAGGACCAGAAAACCTGTGACACCTGTTTCAGTCCAGGAGGTAGCTGAGGACATTGTGGAAGACTATAAATACCTTGGAATACACACAAAAAAATAAACCGTAATGCGCTCTACAGTCATTTCTATTTTTGGAGGTGGGTGAGGTCTTGGTCTTCATACAAGAAAGTAATAAGTTCCAATAGTGACCAATAGGAAACCACCATACTCCCATTGAAAATTGGGTACACAAGATTTATTTTTCCTCCAAAGAAGACTAGTGGCTGAAGACACAGTTCTGGCTGGTTCAGATAATATTAATGTAAATACTAAACCTCCACCAGGGACCTCTCACAGTTCAAAGACCCTAGACAGCACCTTCCCCCGTGACAGCCATTGGGACTGGCTGTGATACAAAACAGCTGTGTGGTCAGAGCCCATTTCATCGCACAGCGCGGAAAAAAATCCGGGTTTTTACAGGTCGTGTTTTGATGTAGTTGGTTGAGGCAATGACATCAGTCATTACATCACTCAGGTCAGGACTCAGCTGTTTAGATGCCAGTGCTTCGCAGTGTATCATACAGTGCGTCCACTGCACATTTGGGGAGACGAGCTTGATGGGTGCTTACAGCCCTCCTCATTTCCCACCCATAGCATGTGCCCTGTCTGTGCAAATCCCCACACAGTCTTCCCATTTTCTGCTCAGCCTCTTTTAAATAAGATTCTATGATTGTAAACAGCTCTTCTGCAGTAGCTCTGTCAGGAACATGTTTGCAGAAAAGTAATTCTTCCCTCATCTCCATCAATGAATCTGAAATACGTTATCAGTAAGCAGTACCTTTAATCTTGACACTAGAGAAAAACTAGATAATTTTCACTTGTTTCATTGCAGATTTTTTTCACTTAATACAAGATGTTTTACCTTGAAATAAGTGAAAAAAAACTTGCCAATGAAACAAGGGAAAATTATCTACTTTTTCTTTAGTTTCAAGATTCACTGTCTTGAAACAAGTTCATATATCTTACTGGAATGTTGCTTTGTAGCTGATTATGTCTTATTTTAAGTGTAATGAGATATATTGACTAGAAACAAGACAAATATACTTGGTAAGATTTTGAGTTTTTGCAGTGTACTCTTAAAGGTACGACCAAAAATTCCACATCTCTTTCTCTTCCTCTTTCTCTTCCTCTTTCTCTTTCTCCAGTAGAGTCATCTTAAGCCTATTCAGCACTGCTGTTCAGCACATACAGCCAGACAGAGAGTCCATATGTCACTTGCTGAGGTTCAAATTAATTTTTCTCTTATATGACGGTTGTCGGTTCGAGTTGTGACATGGAGCTGTTTGCTTTGATGTTTCCAAGTAATATCAGTCTTTAGTACACGGCTCTAAACACACACATATGTAACAGTCCTTTCTACACTGGCCAGAGTGATCAATGTTGAATAAGTATCAATGGTATTTAGATTTAATTTTAGCATTAAATACATTTTAGATGTCTTAATGCTATGTCCCAATTTTTGCTAAACTTTGTTGTTCTGATAAAAATCTAAATAAAGATTGAAGTGAAATTCTTGGTCACCATCAGCATTTATGACTGTCCAATTTGACTAAAAGTCAATGGCACCTATTTTGTTGTTGAAGTTAAGTCAATATATCTTCCTATATATTCCTAATGTTTTTCAAAAACAATAACATTTCTCTGTTTTGCTATGTATATGTTGTCGTTGCACTATTTCAATTGAAAATTGGGGTATAAATTATGTGATCACTGAATTCTCTTTTCAGTGTACCGAACCTTTTCAGACACATTGTCGAAACAAGAGTGTATGTATCCACTGTGTGTGGATAAACAATCTTTACTGAGCTCACTTTTACAGTAGAAACCTATAAGAAATTGTAGAAAGCACTCAGAGCCAGTGTGCAGTGCGAGGAAGAGGACCCAAGATGCACACAGTGGGCGTTGGCAGGAACTGTTTATTTAGGCTCTTGCACAGTCTTCAAAAAAAAAACTGCAAATGCAGAGGGAGAAGTGAAAAACAAAGTGAAGAACAATCAGAGGAAGTGGCAGTAGCTAGAAAAAAAGAACTCCCAGCAGATCTGAATCACATGATATGCCAAAGGGAAGTAAAACGTCAAGCAAAGCATAAGGGCCAGTTAATAATATTAGGTATTATAGTGACCAGCTTACCAATTTAGTGGTCTAGACAGTGATTCAGGAAGAACAATGAGTCATTAAGTAATAACCTCCAGCTTGCACGTGAGACGTCTTGATGCATGCTCAATCATCCATAATTTTTGAAAATATTTTTGTGATTTTGTTGTCAGCAGATTCAACTATGTAAAGAAAAAAGTATTTAATAAGAATAGTTGATTCATTCTGATCTGGAATGTCTTATTTTTGTGTTCCCTTTATTTATTTGAGCAGTGTAATATCACTCAGTGTTGTAAAGCTTACTTTGATTACCCTTTTCCTCAATGTGCTTGTTTCCTTTTTTACTTTCTCCACACTGATTGGCTCTGGAATTTGTCCCATAATTTAACTCACCTGGGACACATTATATAAGGACTGCACTCACTTTCAGCCCAATCTTTTCACTCCCACATGGGGCAGCAGCTGAGGTGAGTTTGATTTGGTCTTCTGCGTTTAAACTAGGGATGGACCGATCTGATAGTACATATCGGTATCAATCCAATACTGGACTAAATTACTGGGTTGAATATTGGAGAGAAATAAAAAAAAATGTAATCCGATCCATTAAATATCACAAAAGCTCCTCACAAAACTTGCGACATGGCGTAACCCAGCTCATGACCTTAACTGCTAAGGCTTAGCACAGTATGTGTTACGTGATAGAGCGGCTGCGGCATGCCAGACCTGTCAGCAGTCTGGATGAGCATTTGTAGCCTCGCTGCCAAACTGGCATTTCATCTCAGAGAAAGGTCTCCCAGAGAAGTAAAGCAAGTGTGTAAGTTCATCTCTAAATGTTTGTGAAGCATTCCTACGTTAAGCTTAACAACCGATATATGGAGCGACTGCCTCTTCTTATCTCCCCCTCCCTCTCCTGTTACTACTTCAATCATGAAACTGATCAATGATCAGCTGATCGGCTTTTCTGTGGCGAGTCCCGTCTCTCTTGTTTGTTTTATCGCCCACTTTGCGCCAGAAAGAGAAAACAGCACGGTCCAGCAGCACGTTTAAACTTGATAAACTGTTGTTAGAATGTATTTAATATTACTTTCTACACCAGGATCCTTTTCGACGTAGCTGACAGCTGGTAACTGTGCAGGGGCGGGTCTAGCAAAGTTTTGCCAGGGGGGCAGGTAGGGCATTAACAGGGAAAGGGGGGCACAGAGACATACACTTCTTTCTTATTTTCATTTAAAACGTTTAGCTATTAATTGCGATTAATTGCAATTACCTGATCAATAGCCTGGCTGTAATTACACTTTTTCAACTTTATATTTAAGCTTGTAATAAACATTTATGTAATATAATGAAGTAAATGGAGAATAAACAAAGAATGTATGCTTAAATTTAAAGAGAATTTGAACAGTTTTCTTCAGTTTTTTAGCACAGGTTCGCCTTTGAAATGCAACTTTAAAAAAAATAAAAAAAAACCTATATACTAATAGGTAAGTATACACTGATATATATATTAGTGCAATCAAACAATTAAAAATTTTAATCAGATTCATCACAGGATTACCGTGGGTTAATTTTGATTAATCACAATTAAAAATCATTCATTTTTAATCTATATTAATCGCATTTCACTTTGCATGAGCACTTTAGCTAATGCGTCACCCAGCTTGTGATAAAACACTCACGAAGCATCAGGGACTCAATAAGTCTACGTTGGACATTGACTGACACAATGCCAAGTGGATTGCAACAAACTGCAGACCTATTAATATCGTTGAGAACACGTGCTTTACATCGCTTTGGTTCCTCATCTCAAGGACTTGAGTGCTTCCCCAAGAGTGACTGAGAGAGAGTGGATAAATGTTTACAGAGTTTTTTGTTAACATGAATGTTCAAGATGTTCAATAAACGTGTTAAGTACGTATATTCCCCCTATTTCGTGTCACTTTTGCTGGTCCAAGCCCGGGTAAATGAGTAGGGTTGGAATTGTGACATTAAAAAAAAAACAATAATTGCTGAAATAAATTTAATTTGTCATTCTAAATAAATTCTAAATTCGTTTGGGACGTTTTTTACTCTCTCTTCGACAGTGTTATTTCTCTCTCCAACAACGTAGGTTACAATTACATTAGCATGACCAGTTATGCAAATTAGGTGATGATGTTATTTAGCGACTTTAGGACAGCCAATAGCGATTTTCCTTACTGACGAGTTGGCAACACTGGCCCAGCCCATGCAGCAGTATATTAATGACTAACCTCGTATTGTGGATGGATTATCTCTGTGGTTCGCCTGACTGATGTTTGGTCCATTTACAGCAGGGGTCCCCAATCCCAGTCCACGAGGGCCAGTGTCCCTGCAGGTTTTAGATCTCACCCTGGGTCAACACACCTGAATCACATGATTAGTTCATTACCAGGCCTCTGGAGAACTTCAAGACAGGTTGAGAAGGTAATTTATCCATTTAAATCAGCTGTGATGGGTGAAGGACACATCTAAAACCTGCAGGGACACCAGCCCTCGTGGACTGGGATTGGGGACCCCTGATTTACAGCATCCTGCCATGCGATTGCATTTGCCCCTAACCATTGGGAACCCTCACATGAACTTTTATCGAGTGGAAAAAGCCCTCCATTCGTTACTCTGTCACTCTGTAAAATCTGAACATTCTTGTCTAAGATTTAACATGTCATAAATGGTGCCACAAACTACATTCTGTAGTGTTTTTCTGCATAACTTAAAGTTGTAGCACAAGCCAAACAAAATAAATCCAAACATTTTCCAGACTGAACCAAATGAGTCCCATACACCACTCAAGCACATTAGAACTCTTTACCTTTGACAACTTAAACGGTCTATAATACGTTATAACTCAGCAGGTCTGAAGTAAGTGTGAACAATTACTATTCTAAATTAATTATTATCATTTATTTATTTGTAACTTTTTTTAAAGAACATAATTTCAACAAACAATTCTTCACCACAACAGTTCACACTTGTTCTATGAGCCTCTCTGTAGGTTTCTTAGGTCTGGTAGACCTCAGTTTCTCAGACATTGGAGATGGTGATAAAGGCTCGCTGTGGTGCTCATCAGGGTTAGCACCTTGTTGTTCAGACCCAGTCTCTGTGTCCTGATGCTTAACATCCTGTTTCTTTAACAGACTCCTCCAGTTTCTTCTTAACACTTGTCCCTTCTCTGTCTGAACAACAAACGATCTGGGCCCTACTTCACTGAGTGCTGTTGCTTTTTTTTGTCCCAGAAATCTGGACCTGCAATCCTTACATCTCTTTCCTGAAGCGGTTCCAGATGCCTTGCAGTTTTGTCATAGTTCCTTTTCTATCTGTGCTTGAGTTTCATCCTTTTGTCAGTCAGCTTGTTGTCATGTGCATTGTCATTTTCCTTGAAATTGTGTTAATGTTTTCCACTCTTTCTCATGCCGGGCTGTTCACACAAATAATGTGTTGTACTGTAGCAGCTCCCCGAGGCATGATGTCTTGAAGGTAAGATTAGGAATGAACTTACCCAGAAATGTAATCATTCCCATGGCTCGCAAGACACCTTTTTTGTCAGTGGGTGCAGGCATATCCAATATGGCTTGTACCTTTGACTGATCAGGTTCCACCCCTTCACTTGTGACCTTATCTCCCAAGAAGGTCATCTCTGAAACACCAAAGAGGCACTTGTCTCTATTCAGTTTAAGTCCATTCTTTTTAACTCTCCACAAAGGTTTCTCCAGCCTTTTATCATGTTGTCTTGTATTTCTCCTGATAATGCTCTGTTTTAATATTTTCATTTGGATCTTTGGGATCAAGGCAGACTCTTACTAGAGTTCACCCAGTCTCCCAGACTCGTTCACTGACACCCATTTGAGTCATTCTTTCAAGCTCTTTTTTTTTTTTTTTTTTTTTCCAAACCCGCCC
>VUQP01047817.1:0-14985 GCA_015108555.1 Coptodon rendalli
GTACCCGGGCGCCCACCCCCGGACACAGAGAACCACCAACGCACCGATGTCTGAGGGCGTCTGCCACCGGCAGGGGAAGTGGTGGGGGGAGATGGGCCTCCAAACCCTGGAGGGCCTGAGATGTCCCCAGAGAGGTGGCGTTTGATACCCAACCTGACATATAGACACAGACAAACAGGCACACACAGATACAAACATCTATTCACCCTCATGCTCTCGATTGCAATTACTCCACACTCAACCAACGTGGAGACAGACATAAAGAGACGCTGTACCCACAATCACACTCCCCAAGCGTACTCTAAGAACCGGGTCTAGGTACCCTTGCCCCTGGAGGGGGAACTGCGCCCAGACCCAGGTGGTGTTACCCTTTTCCCTGCGGTGGGGAGAAGCAGACCGCCCCGACTCCGCAGCAGCACGGAGGCCCCACATTCCAGACCACAGTCGGACGGCCAACTCCTCCTCCTAGCCCCCCAGCTCCAGCAGGCCACAGAGAACGGGGGTGTAGGAAGACTCCAAACCTCCCTCCACCCGCTCATATGTAGTGTTGATGTATGTGTGTTCTAAGGTGCATTTAAGCCTAAAAGCTTTCTGCAAACTGTGCCAGCTTAAGAAGGTGGGTGGGCAGCTCAGCTGAACTTGGGCTACATCCCAAAGTGGCAAAATTACAGACATCTTAGAATAAGAATAAGTAGCTCAATGTCATGCCCGTGGGTGTCAGTGAGTCAGCGATCGGGTACTCTCCCGTTTGGCGCAGCGACCCGTCTCTGTGCAGTGATTCTGAGGCTTGTGCAGGCGTCTTTCCACCTGCAACTCATCCCGTCAATTAAACGTAGCAGTTTTAGGAGTATCTCCACGGACCGACCATCACTCTTTGCCAGATCATCTGTCTATCTATGGCGGTAAATCAGCTCAGTAACCTGCTATTCCTCAAGTAATCCTGTGTTGTATTATTCTAGTAACCGGCATCTTGGCTCATTCCTCACCTCATCTCCGTACTCACCTGGTTTCCTCCGTTGCTGGTCCCTGCTTCATGCACTGCTGCTTCCATGCACAGATGTTAGTCACTCCTCACCTGCCGACTCCCATGGAGCTCTCCCTCCCCTCCATGGCTGTTCTCCACTGCGACACAATTAAAACAAACCCCATCTCTCAAATCACACACTACCCGTTGCAAGCTCCGTTACTTACTAAGTCTGCCCAAAATAAGAGGTATGCTGACCATTGCTCTCCAGTACCTGACTAGCCTCCTGGATAAAAGGTATGGCTGGCAGCCAGGGACATCCCTCTTGGGGCTCTCAACTGCAAACTCTCATCGGACCTTATGAAATACGCACAATACTCAGTCCCACAGCAGTGAAAGTCAAACTCCCTTCCAGTCTTTGCATTGACTTCACCTTTCATATGTCGCAGTTTAACCCAGTCCATTCAAGCCCATTATCTGTGTATTTTCAGTCATCCATGTCATGGTAGTCTAAGGAGCTTGGAAGGAAAGCAACTGGACTTCTTTAGGTTTCTTGAACATGTTCCACCTCTCCTCCGAGAAGCTTCTTCAGTTCTAAAACCAAATAGAGGACAGTCCCAGGTATTTAATCCTTAGTGGGAGTTGTTCCCAGTGCACTTCAGACCCAGCCACACCCTCAGACAAAAATTTGTTAATCCCAAGGACACAGACAAACACAAACAAAACAGCGTAGTGTATGCGGTGCAGTACAGTGAGGTGTGCTTAGACCAGTACACTGGAGAAACCAAACAGCCACTCCATAAAAAACATAATATAGACGAGACACTTCAACAGGACAAGAATCAGCTGTAAATCTACATCTAAAGGTCAAAGATAACACTATCGAGGATGCTCATTGTTAACATTTTGGACAAAGAAGACAAATGGTTTTAAAAGAGGAGTAAAAAAGGCAATCTATGTCCACTGAACGGCCATCTTTGAACAGAGAAGGTGGCTTATGACAGCAACTATCTGCCATCGCTTCCCATGCCCCTCAACCCTATTCACAGCTTGCAATGAACTAATTCGGTCAAATGATAGGATGAAGCAAGGTCTCCCAATAGTTTCACTCGAAACCTCTGCTGATAACGACCCACACCTTTTTTCACAACTTGGTTCATTTAATGAGGCACAAGATCAGAAGTGGGTCAATGAACCTCTTAAGGGACAACTTCCACTAGGGATTAAATGCCTGGGCCTCTCCACCACCTTCCTTTTTTTTTAGTTTTAAAACTGAAGAAGCTTCTTGGATGAGAGGTGTAACGTCTTCAAGAAACTTGAAGTCCAGTTGCTTTTTTCCAAATTCCTTAAACTTTACTTCATGCTAAATATATTATTAGTACATGGGAATAAACACCTTTTCTGATGTCTCCACACCTTAACAGAAAAAATGAGTGCAGTCTGGGGTTAAAATTGAATGTAGCAGGTGAAGGAAGTTTAAGATTGGTTGTAGTTGTTCAGCATGGGAAAAAAGAACCCCACAACTCACAAGAATTTTTGGTGAAACTAAGTAGATGCTCTTTGTGATCACTGGACATGTGATCCTGCTACTGCTGCTCTGCTTACTTACTGCTCTTACTGCTACAGTATACTGTTTATACTAGACAATATGAAGTTGGTTAAACTGTGTAATTAAATTAATTTAAGCATCATTAGCTTAAATTCAAATTCACATCTGCTACACTTGATAACCTAACATGTCACCTGTGATAACCTGTGCACCAGTCGAGTACCGTGCATTACTGTAAATTCACCACAGTAGGCAATCAGTGCAGGTGCACCAGGCTGGAGCTTATCCCAGCTGTCTCATGGCAAGAGGGGGGCAACTCTGGACAGGTCACCAGTCTGTTGCAGGGTAATTTAGAATCACCAATTCATCTAACCCTACTGTATGCCACTGAAATGTGTTAAAACAAATGTATCCAAAAAAAAAGTTGATTCTGTTCATCTGAGCGTAGCATTTTTAGTGGGAGAAACATTTCATCACTCATCCAAGTGACTTCTTTAGTCTCAGCTGACTGCAGGTTTCTCCATCCTTAGAAACAGTACATTTGCACAATGACTAAAACTAGCACCACTCACGAACAATGGGCTGTAAGGTCAGTTTCTTCATTAATTATGGAAATTGTCATGAGCTTTGATCAACAACCACTGATCAATGACCACTGATCAATGAGTACATGAGCCATGAGTACGGTTCACAGAGAGTTGGGGAATGGCTGCCATCACAGCATTATACGATGGTTGAAGATGTACCCTTAGGCCTCCTCCTCGATTCAGAGATGGTTTTTCCCTTTTCACGTTAATGTCTTCCTTGAATCCCCACTCAAACCAGCGTTCCTCCCGGTTCACGATGTGTACATCCTCATCATTGAAATAGTGTCCACTGGCCTGTAGGTGTTTATTGACTGCAGAGTCCCGGCCTGATGAGTTAGCTCTTCTGTGTTGTGCCATCCGCTTAGCCAGAGGTTGTTTGGTTTCCCAATTTTCTTTCTTATCTCCTGGATCACCTGGAGCTTTTGGGGGGATTTCCTTACCTGGATGATTGCACATGCATCAAGACATTTTTAATTTTTTTTTTCATCATACCAATTCTTTATAGCTTATAGAATATTTAAACAAAAGAAGATGACCCAAAGTTCCTTAAAGACAGCAATACTTACATTCCAGGTCTCTAAAAAACACAGTATCAATATAAGAAAACTGTGTTAGCTTAAACTGTGTTAACTAATTATTGTGGGTAGTTAAGATCACAACAGTGTTTTGGTATTTATTAAAATATGTTCATAATTTGGCAAATGTACAATGATTAAGCTCAAAAAACGTGAACCACTGCTCTCCCCTATAAGCTCCCTTTATAGTTTAGAAGTATCGGTATTGGTATTAGCAATAATACTATTAATTTACTTGGTATCAGATTGATACCAAAATTTGCAGTATCACAGAGCACTAAAGTACAGTTTAGGGTGAGTGAAACTTTTCTAGATAGAACTGATAGATGACAAAAATTGTGCTTTTTGTAAAAAGATCAACTATAGGGATACAGTTGTTATAACCACTACATAGATAGATGGGTGGCCTTTGGTTGATGCCTAACTTGGACCCACTATCTCCTTGATTTTACCCCATAAAGTCAGGTCTTTTATTTTCTGTACAAGATATCTTTGTAATTTTGCCTCTTTGCACTACTGCAATTAATTTCAGTCAATATATATATTATTGAAATGCAGATTTTCTGTCATAATTACTAGTCTAAGTAAGGGTCAAAAGCAGCCCCAGAAATAGATAGCAAGTTTACTGAAGACTAATTGCAAAAACATACGGTTCTTTCGCTGAGCTGAAGTTCAGTGGTGAATGTATGCACAGGTAGGTGGACCAGAAAGCAGGGATTCTGCCAGGGATTTTAGTGAAATACTGGGTAACTCTGAGTCAGTCAATATTTTAATTTGCATTTGCTGGAGTTCTTACTTTGCTTTTCATTTTGACAGGCTGAGGCATTCTGGAACGAGCACAACAGAGTACGGAGCAAAGAGGTGTTTAGGCAGGTAAGTGATGACAATGATGATTCTAACCTAAATAAACTATTTATTTTCACTGATCCCTAACAAACCCTCTCTTACTTAGTTTGGATCATTAGATCACTAGACTCCAACATTTTGAATTTTTTTTTTATGGAAAATAAACCATCACACATAAGTCTAAAAATTCTACCCCAAAACAAAACACAACGGTGGTCTAGAAATGCCAATTTTTTATCACTACTTCTTATCTAATAGATTGCTATATGTTTCAAAATGGATAAAACCAAGCTTATTACACAAGATCTGCCTTTATTCTGCTCCAGTATTAAGCAAAATCTAGAACATGTTATACAAGATGTAAAATGCCTTTAACTGAAAAACTTTTATCAAAATATAGAATCAGCAAAGGTAAATTTCTTGAATATCAGCTACTGAAATCCATCATGGAGGAAAAATTCAATCCCTGTCAACTGAATCTAGAAATACCTAAAAAATAAAAGTTTTAAATATCTGCACTCCCAAATGGTCATCGAAAATGTATAAGCTGTTGTTTAAAATTTACCTCCTAACAGTAAGGCGGTAACAAGATCTTTCCATCAGTGCAGATCAAAACTTCTGGACACACATATGCTTAAACACCTTTAAAATGAAAGGGAAAAAAAAACAAAACACTTATGTCTGCCACTTCAAAAAAACAACTGGAAGAATTTGTCTCTCTCTGGTCCCCACTGATCAAATCCATTAGTGGGGGTGGTCATATGTAGTCTCATTTCCCTGTTTGCCTTGCGGGTGGATGGAGATGGGTATCTGGTGGCTTCCAGAGGGCTGGAGAGCTGCAATTGCTGTTTTGGTGTGCCTGTGCATTTACCTTGGTGGAGGTGGAGGACTGACCATCAAGACTGATGGTCTTGAGATGTGGGGCCTGGGGTGCTTGTGATGACGGAGGCCTGACCTCTTCTGGGCAGATCTGGGTGCTGGGCCTGGGACCCTGGTGCCCAGTGTTGCCTAGCTTCTGGCTGTGTCCCTATTTCTATGGGGGTGGTCTGCGCCCCCATGGCCATCTTGCTGTCGGTGGGTAGGATGTGTCAGCCCAAGTTGGGATGACCGGGCTGCACCTCCGGGCCTCATGAGTACACGTAGGCCAGTCGGGTCCAGAAGAAGGAGCAACCATTGGTGGGTGCAGCTTGTCTTGGACCAGTTAGTCTTGTAATTGATAAATGGTAAATGGACTGGTTCTTATATAGTGCTTTTCTTTTCCTTCTAAGCACTCAACTTGCCTCTTTCACCCATTTGTACGAGCACTTTTTTAATATTATCTTTCTATGTAAGTGCTTTCTATCTAACCTTCACATGCATTCATACTCCGATAGATGCTTTAGAGAGCAACTTGGGGCTAGTATCTTGCCCAAGGATATTTGGCATGCAGACTGGAGCAGACGGGGATCAAACCACCATTAGTAGGTGACCTGCTCTACCATCTGAGCTACAGCCACCCCTCACACTGTCAAGGGACTTGGGATTCATCTGCACACTCCAGTGCACTCTTTGTGGTGGGGGCGGTGGGTGCTGCCCTCGACTTCGTGGTATTTTGTGGTATTGACATTGCGGGCCCTGGGCCGACCTTTTCGCACCCCATGGCAGGGTGTGGGGAATGGGGGCGCCTATTCTAGGGGTAGTCCTATACCTCCCTGGTCTTACCTGTTCCAGCCCTGCCTCCTCCCCAGTCCTTCAAATGACACATCACTCACACATGTGGGAGCTTGGTGGAGAGGGGGTTGTGGATTGCATAGGTCAAAGTCTGTTAGGGCATTCAGGTGGCTTTGCTGGCTGTTCTGCACAACGACCCTTCCCTCTTTTGGCTGGTGGGTGGGGCTGCAACAGTGGCCTCATTCAACCCCTCACTGCTATCTACCCCTCAATTCTATCTTAGGTTAAACACTGAGGGTCCTGGGGGGGTCATACTCATACTCATCCAGTACACTCACAGTTCACAACACACCAACCCAACGTGGCACCTTCAACACTGAGTGGGGAGGTGGGGACATTTTCCTACACCCCTGTTTCAAACACCCTGCCTGGAACGGGGGTCTACAGGTGGTTTGTGGTATGCATTGGCTTCATTCCGGTTTTCTGGTTCAGGGCGGCATCTGCTTGCTGACACCACACGAGAAGGGGTGGTCAATGTATGCACATGTCTTTCCGTGTGTCACTATAGGTTGGGTGACAGTGAAAGAGTGGTGGGTGTCTGTATGTGTATGTGTGTGCATGCATGTGTTGTGTGTCCGTGTGTATGTTTGTGTGCATGGCTGGGTATGGGTCTGAGGGTTGCTGGGCCTTGGCTCCTGTAGGACATGGTCACTGCTTCCCGCTGGATGCTTCTGCTCCTGCTCCTGCCTGGGATGTAAATGGTAAATGGCCTGTATTTATTTATTTATTTATTTATTTTTACATATCCAGTCATCCACCCATTCACACACACATTCACACACTGGTGATGGTAAGCTACATCGTAGCCACAGCCACCCTGGGGCGCACTGACAGAGGCGAGGCTGCCGAACTCTAGCGCCACCGGGCCCTCTGACCACCACCAGTAGGCAACAGGTGAAGTGTCTTGTCCTGTCCAAGCCAGGGCTCGAACCGGCAACCTTCCGATTACAAGGCGAACGCCCAACTCTTGAGCCACGATCGATGTGGGTCCTTGTTGGTCTAGGGATGCATGGATGGGGATCTAGGGCCCTGGGACCCTGCTCTCGACGTGTACCAGGGTGGCAGGGTCGACTGCCCATTTACCTCTTGTCCTCTGGGACTCGCAACCTTTGGCCATGAGCACCCCATCTGGGGCATCCCCCCTTCTCCTGCTGGGATGGGCTCATGGATGTCACAGAGATGTGTGGCCTCAGGTCTCTGGTATTCTTAGGCTGTGGATGGCATGGTTATCCTGGTTCCACCTCTGATCTCCTCCAGGCTTCTGGGGGCATTGCTGCAGATTTCAACCCTCATTATCATGTACATTTGTGACAAAGACACAGGCATTTTCAAACACACACACACACACACACACACTCTCTCACTCTCTCTCACACACACACTCTATTAGAAGATGGATGATTTATGTATCTGTGCATTTTCTGGTGCTGTATGTTTGTATTGTTTTAGTTTTTTTTTTTGTCTCTTACAGGTGCAGCAGTTGGTGATACATTGTGCATTTCTATTTATTTTCTATCACCTGTCTTGCCTTAGGTATCGTCATACCATACCACGTATAATGTAATATCTGAAATAACACAAAAAGAAATGAATAAATAAACAGATAAAAGACTGACATGAACAAGAGTAGCCTATAGAGATTCTATACAGCTGTTCCTTATAAAGTAAAATGTGTTCTTCAGCACCATGCAATCAGGTCACAATCCTGATTGCAAAAGCTGCCGGTCAGGACAAGATAAAAAAAAAAAAAATAGTGCGGGTAAAGAGGAACTTTTTCTATTGTGGGTTATGACCGGCTTAAGACTCGGGCGAGTGGTTATAGTCGGATGAATGGCTTCATTCTTTGTAAGTGATTTGCAGGAGTGATCCAGCCTTCTTTTAAACATGGAGTTTCAGTAAGGGCAGGCAAAACACAGAATTAGATAAGTCAATGAACAGGTATGAAAAATTAAATACCCAAAAGACCTGATTACCAACACGAGGGCAACAACAATCTCGTGGAGAGTAGGTGCTTGAGCCAGTCCTTAAATACTTTGGTTGATGAATAAGTGGTAACAGGTGTGACAGCTGGAGGCTTGAAACAGAAGAGTAAACACAGATCTAGCCCAACTCTCCACCCAAGAAAGACTGAAAGAAAGACGGGGAGAGAGAGAGAGGGAGGAGAAAGAGAAACAAATCTGTGGCCTGTCAAGACCATGGCATTTCAGCTTTACTTCAAAGGGGTTCCAAAAACTTAGCTATTGGCTATTTTTCGAGCCTCCATTTTTAGAGGCTCAAAATTAATTGGATAGTTGACTGACAAGCTGTTTTAAGGAAAGGTGAGGCTTCTCTTGTCATTTTATGATATATAAAAGGACATAAAGATGATTCAAAGTGTTTCACTTGTAGCTTTTCATTGTAATTTCAAATATGAGGCCCAAAAAGATGTCAGTGCAGGTTGGAGATGACGAAAAAAATAAACCTAAATAACTAAAGACACTAAAGTGAATGATGGCAGAATTATTTCCATAATTAGGGGAGCCTGAGACAAAAAAACATCAAAGGAAGGTGGAGGCACATGGGAACACAGCTGAACCAAATTCACAAAATGACATGGGGAAGCAAAACTGAACATGAAGCACACAGGAAAAGGACTACCGAAATACAGAGACATAGACACAAAGACATGAAAGAGCCGAAGGAGAGGGAGCGAGGAAGAGAGAGCGAGAGAGACACAAAGAGAAAGCGATACAGAGACAGAGAGATGGAGAGAGAGACAGAGGGACAGAGAGGGGAACGATCAACAAGACAAGAACCAAGAACTATAACCAGACTCATAGGCACAAGATAATAGTATACACAGAGACTGAGACTACTATTTTGTAATATCAAAGAAATAGAAAACAACTCCAAAACCAAACTCAAAATACTGTGTCAACTACCCAGAATTATGCAGCATAGTTGTGAAAAAAAATCTTTGGCAATCCTTTGATTTGCAAGGATATAAACAAGAAATATAAAAAACTACACTTTAATGCAACTTGCAGGTTTTATCCAAAATAAATTGTTATTTATGAATCTTATTTAAAAAGATGAATTCTTATATTGCACTTTTCTACTCTGATTGAGCACCCAAAGCACTTTATACATCATTCACACACATTGATGCAAGCACTTTCTTCTCTATACCCAAGTGCTTTCTATCTAACCTTCACAGAATCTGAAGTTGCACTGGAGCATCTTCAGCTTCAGGATACTTTGGCATGCAGCCAGGGATCGACCCACAAACGTTCTGAGTAATAAACCACCTACTCTACCTCCTGAGCCACTGCCACCCTAGGATATATGTGGGGATGTACCACCATTTGATTCTGGTATTACTGAGTTTTCATTAATTTCAAGTAAATTCCACAATCTTATGATGAAACAATCAGTCCTGAGACATCTTGAGTTTACCTCGGCCATCTTCCAATAGCACATGTCTGAAACACCTCACCTACAAGGCATCTAGGAGGCACCCTGGTCACATACCCATACTAGTGAGGTAGAGGAATAACAGTTGTGAGTCAAACTCCCGAGTGACCAATCTCCTCAACCTATATCTATTGCTGAAAATAGACACTCTCTGGGGGAAGCTCATTCCCATTGCTTGTATCTGCATCCTTATGCAAGTTCCTGTTAGTAAAATTATTTAATAATTGATCAACTATTAATTTATTATGCTGTACAGAAACCTGCTTAGAGAAGGATGAATACATTAGTTTAAATGAATCAACACCCCTAAGTCATACTCCCTGTCAGAATCCTAGAAGCAAAGACCAAGGAGGATGAGTGGGTGCAGTTTTTCCACTCTAGATTTTCAGTCAAGCAAGGACCTACATACTGTTATAACTCATTTGAAAGCCTGACCCCTTGCCTTGTTCACCCTAATAGGAAGAGTCAAAAAACAGTTTTAGTTGTTGTAATCATCTTTCTGGCCCTTACTCAGAGTTTCAGTCTGATTTATCAGACTTTTTTGGCTGATTTTGAGCTCAGATAAGGATTCCATGTAGATGTGAAAAAAGACATGAACTGGCTTCTCTCAAATTGTAAATGATCCTCCTCATCATTTTGATTACTCAGAGGCTGTGGCAAGGGAAACAAACCATTACAGACTACAAGCCCACACTACAGACTGCTGTCCGTTCCGAGGACTGTGCTGCAGAACTTACAGATGTCTTCACAGACATCTTTAATACATCACTGAGCCAGGCTGTCATTCCCACATGCCTCAAAGCCATCATTTCTGTACCAAATAAGTCATCAACCCTCCCGCTTTAATGACTACTGTCCTGTCACACTCCCCTCCATCATTATGAACTGCTTTGAACGGTTAGTCATGCATCAAATCAAAAAATCTCTTCTCCCCAAATTGGATCCATTTCAGTTTGCAAACCAGTCAAACCACTCGACCAAATTTCAACTGCCCTTCACTCAGCCCTCACACATCTAGAGACTAGTGACTCATGCTGACTTCAGATCAAAATTCAACAAGATCATTCCCCAGCAACTCATTCACAAAACTGGACCTTGCTGGATTTCCTGATAGGATGACAGCACCAGCATAAGAACACTGAATATGGAGGCTCCCTGTGGATATGTGTTTAGTCCCCCTCTCTTCACTCTGCTGACCCATGACTGCATACCATCACAAAGCTCCAACCAATTCATCAAATTTGCAGATGGCACAACTGTGGTAGGTCACATCAGCGACTATGATGAGACCTACTACAGGAGTAAAGTTAACCATCTGGTCGAGTGGTGCTGCGACAACAACCTGTCCATGAATGTGAAAAAGACCAAGGAGATCATCATAGACTTCAGGAGGATTCATTCCCTGCACACCCCACCAACCATCAATGGTGCTGCTATTGAGAGGGTAAGCAGCACCAAGTTCCTGGGTGTGCACATCTCAGAAGAGATCTCCTGGTCAAAAAACACAACATCGCTGGTCAATAAAGCCCAACTACGACTCTACTTCCTCCGCAAACTGAGGAGAGCAAGAGCCTCAACCCCCATTATGAGCACCTTCTACAGATGCACCGTTGAGAGTATCCTTACCAGCTGCATCACTGTGTGGTATGGCTCCTGCACTGGGACCTACTGGTAAAAGTTACTACTGCCTCTGCTTCTGCATAAAAAAAAGCCCTCTGCATTCACCTGTTCCCTCAAAATCCCCACCCCCCAGACATACAAAACTCTGAACCTCCAACATCGCCCTTTCACTGACTCCCCTACTCCACTTTCACACGAGCTTCTTGCCCTTTTTATCTTTATGTTGTTTCGTGTACACTGAGGACCGTGAGAGCACTGCAATTTCAAATTCCTGTGTATGAGCTATACATATGGTTTTTGACAATAAAGCTGACTTTGATCACATGCTGCATCTTGTCCTGTACAGAAACTAAACATTTGACAGTATTTCCTGAACACCTCCTTTTGTTTATACTTTTTGATAACATTCACTTTTACAATAACGGATTACACAGCACTGGACAATAAATTTAATTACATTAAATGTCTTTCTGAAAGCGCTGTACCTACGTTACAGAAGCAATTCCTCCACTGCTGTCATCTTCAGTGCAGAACAGCAACTTAAACTCTCACATAGGATGATTATCTTGTTAACAGAGTTGTATGCATTAAAGATGCATACGATTCTGGGTACTGCGGCTTCTATTAAAAAGCTATTCATTACTAATCAAAGAATATGACCACAAGTTTGTTTTCAGCACTGTTGCTGAGCTGACAAAATTTCACAAGTATTCGTTTTACCTTAACTAGCAATGACTTTATGATTTTCTTCACAAATACAATTTTAACCCTTGGAGAAAACATTATTCACAACTGTCCCACAGAGCTATCATAAGCATAGCAACTTAAATAACCGCTGATATTTACTGACTCTTTCTCTCTTTATGTTAAGAAAGTTAACTTCAAATAATTTGTTCCTCCAAACTGTCAATGTGTCTTTTAGACACCATTTCTAAAAGACTGCTCAAAGAAGTTCACCATTAATAAATGTTTCAAATTTTAATGCAAATAATCTCTCTTTATTAACAGGTTTATTACCACATGCTTTTAAGGTAGAAATAATTACACCATTACTTAGAAAGCTCTTACTTAGTCCAGCTATCTTAACTAATCATACACTGATTTCTATCCTTTCCTCTATTCCAAAAATGCTTGAAAGAGTAGCTTTCAAACAAGGAAATGATGATTTGCAAAAGATTGGTTTGTTTAAACAGTTTCAGTATCGTGGTCTGTGTGCAACAGGCAGGAATGGAGGACCCAAGTGCAGGACTCAAGACGGCAAAATTAAACTCAGAACTCAACTTTATTTGTTGGACAGCTTTAAGACCTGGAAACCAAATAGACTGGGAACCATAACAAGGCTTAACAGGCAGACAGAACAGACAGCTGGGTATGAGGCAATGACTGTAGAAAACATGGACGATGCGACAGCGCCTCCTCCCATTGTGCAAAAATGAAGCCAAAATAACCCGCTTGTGGAGGCTGCCATCTTGCATTTGGAGCCAGAGTCTGGCAAGTAGTGACTAGAGGTGGAGCGACTGTGTCATGCTCCGGCCCACACGCCCGCTGGACATGACCGCAAACACGCCCACCTACACTTTTTACGTAGCCTGGCTGCTCCATTTTTTTGCTGATGGGTTTACTGCGACTGACGACTCGTTAAATGAAGGTAAATACAACCATGTCACTGTTATAAAAAAGACACACAGCTTATCATCTTATAGTTCTACAACATCTAAAATCACTCTGTTGTTAATTCGTTTGCTAGATTAGCCGCTAGCATACGCAATGTGTTGGGGGCTTGTTGCTAGCTAGTTAGCGATGCTACACACCTGTTACTCTAATAGTCTGTGTTACTGAATGATTCAGGACTCCTTAGGTTTTGTTATACATTTTTAGACAGCGATAAGATCAGCTGCAACCTCCACAGAGGCCCAGAGTTACTGTTAATATCAAAAAAGTAATGCTGTTTTTTGAGATTTTAACATTTAAGGTTGTGAGTGTAATGGATCTAAAACGGTTTAAATCTTCAGAACCGTCAACAGTCAGGTAACATGGAGACTTTAGTGTAATTTGTTCTTTTCATTTAATAATAGTCCATATTATATCACCAGCTACATTCACCCTGGGGAGAAACTAGTGAGGCAGACCATTGGGACTAAGCTGGGTTTCTGGGTCCAGAAGTTTGGAGAAACTTCTTTCCTTTTTTTCATCACAGCTGTCCTCTGCCAGAAGTTCTGTTGACCCACTGAGAGAGGCATCATTTAAGAAACACCAGGAAGACTGAAGCTCATGGCATTGATCAAGCAGGACTCATCATCTTCACCAGCGGCTATATGATAACCCGACGGGCGGGGCTGAGATAGATTTTGGTTGCCCGGCCGAAGATATCGCTAGCTCCGGGACGTCGGGCCAGCGATTTTGCGAACCCTGATTTCAGGAGGTTAACTCAACCAAGCAGTCTACTTTCATGTACTGTTTAGAATACCAGAATAGGGAGGATGGTGTAGGTTTAAGTTTATTAGATTGATACATATATACCAACAAGACAGAGTACATCACTGTGACAACAGCGTTTGTTTTCTTTCAAAGGCTTTATGGTTTTTCCTATAATACCTGGTGGGCCAGTCTCTAATCAAAATGCCCGGGCTAGTGGTGTGCGATACTGCACATTTTGGTATCGATCTGATACCAATTAAATACGGGCCAGTATCGCCAATACCGATACCGATACTTTTCAATAAATAAGGTGGATGCGTCATTGAATTGCTAAATCGGAATTAATTTTCATGACCTTAAGTGTTTTTTGTAATGTTTCCCTTTTTATTATTAAATAGTTAAAACCCAGGACACAATTAAGAGTAATAATTTATTTATAATTAAATTAAAAATGCTTTATTATTGTGGCAGGTGGTGGTCTGCGATGCCGCTGCAGGTGAGATGGACTGACCTTCACGGCATCTACAATCATGCCTGGCCGGCTCAAAACCTGTGCGCTGCTTGTGCTTTTGTTTTTTTTTGGTGTTGATGTGTACAGCTGGCAGCGGGAGAGCTGCAGCCGTTGAATGTACTGTCACAGCACCCGTGTGATTACTCTAAGGGTGGACAGCGCGCGGCTCGGGGTGAGCCAGAGGCTGGCGCGCCAGTGGGACCTGCCAAGATGGAGACGGAGGTCAAGGTGCGCGGGGGTCGTGCCACGCCTGAGGGCACTGTGCTGTCCGCTTCGGCCACCTCCAACTGAGGCTGGCACGCTGCACGACCGTCTGCCCAGCTGCCTGTGAACCACGGCTCACCACCATGCCTGATGTTTCCACGCCGCTGCTTGCCACAGCAGCGGCTGCTCCGGGGCTTCCACTGGAGGCGCGGGCGACCGCCAGAGTGGACACTTCCCCGTCGCTGGGCCGGGGCATGGGGGTATGTGGCGGGGCGTGTTCTGCGATGCCGCTGCAGGTTTGGTGGAGGTGATGTGTACGGCTGGCAGCAGGAGAGCTACAGCAACTGTGTGATTAATATAAGAATAAATGATGCTGTGAAGCATGAAAATGCCATTGGGTCTGGCGATCTTTTTTCTTTTTTCTTTTTGAAAAATCCTAAGTGCACGCAAACCAGTAAACAAATTAAAACAAATACTGTAGTGGCAATTCCTTTACTTTTGACAAACCAAACGTCCCACGATTTAAAGTCCACAAGCCACTGCTGCAC
>VUQP01047843.1:0-12703 GCA_015108555.1 Coptodon rendalli
GGACGGCTTTTTTCTTGTTTTCAGTAGCAAGCGATGTTTATGATTGTGCCAGAGCACATTTTGAACAACACCATGGGAATTTTGGATTTTACACAGGTGGTTGGTTGTTACACTCTGGAAATGGAAGGAAGGTGAGTGTTATTAACCCTCTGTGGTCCACGGACACGCTGCACCTCCAAATCACATGACTGATTTAAGCTGACATAAGCTGCAGCCACGCTGAGTCTCTATTTCAGCCCACATTGAAAGTTCGGACTTCCAAGTTTTTACATTTTAATTACAGGCCAGTAAATCCAGAGTTATGATAATATATATAAGCCATACTTTTTTCTAAACACTGTCGTCACGTTTTTGTGTGTGTGTTTTAAGCTTTTTCTAAAGATAGCGCGAAAACAGTAAAGAACGGGGGAAAAGCCACGTCTTTCGTATCGGTGGAAAAATGCACCATGTCGACCAATTAAAAGAAAAGTCAACACGTGGGATTTGATTGTTTAGGAAGAGGGAAAATATTTTGGAGTGACGGTAACCGAAACAGAGCGAGCGAGCGAGTGAGAGAGAGAGTTTTTAGATGTGGGAGATTTGTGACGTTTAGTGTGGAGTGTATACTTAGTATGTTGTCTTCTTTTCTGCAGTCGTTTTTTTGTGTGTGTCAGTGAGGCCACTAATGAATGTCACAAAGGCACATTTGCAACGTAAACACTGTCACCAAGTAGAAAACCAGCAGAGTGATACACCTGTTGTCAGGCCTGCAGGTTTATCCCTGTTTATCTCTGTCTTTTGGTGGACAAACTTTTTTTTTTACTGGCACACATCATTTGTTGGGCATCTTATTGCAACACCTGATTGTTCTCTCATTTTAGTTTTAGTAATATTTTTAAATGGTGGTATAAAATGAAAAAAAAAACAAAAAAACGGCAGGTGTATTGGCTGCATTTTTTTATAAATAGTTGTATATGTTTACAAAATGTACAATTTATATTTGCATTTCAAGTTATAAATATTTACTCAACATGTCTGTGGTTTTTTTACAGTAAAAAATACTACTAGGATTTTAAGTTCTTTGTGTGATTTCAGATCAGTAATTAATAGTAATAGTAGTACTAATGCATTATGACAGTGAAAAAAACAACAAAATTCAGTTGAGCTGTAAAGATACCAAACAAGGCAAGGGGGAAAAATAAAATGAAACAATTTGAGGGTGAAATACAAACGTAAACTCAAAAGGAGTCAAAAATGGTTGGTTGTATTTTAGACCACAGTGGGTTAATCCAACAAATCATGAAAAATTAGGTTTAAATTTTTGTTCATGACAGTGCAGATTTCTGACATTTTGTGTAATTTAAGCTGTAACAATTTGATTATTTTCTAACAAAAAACAGTGTGAAACTTAAGTTAGACTTGTGTTTGTAAATGAACCGCCCCATGTTGTGTAGCTTTCTGGATTTTATACTTAATAGTTCTACATATTTATTTATTATACAGGCTATACAGTACATAAAATCAAAACGCACATGTAACTTTATGTAACTAAAGTGTTTAATTATGTGGGCTGCAGACAATATTCAAGTTGTAGACTTTATTTATATGAAAAATGTGTATACTTACTGCATTTGAATCATTTTAACCACATGTAACCACCTGCATATGTGTTTGAAAAAAAAAGAAAAGGCTTTGATTTTGCCACCCCATTTGATTTATTTGCCACCCTCTTGCCACCCTACGAAAATTTCTCTAGATCCGCCCCTGTAGAGGAACTGGATTTTTTGGAATTTCCATGTTGGCTTGATTTTTGGCCCTTGAGGTTGCCACTTCTAAAAAAAAATAATACCTCATTTAACTTCTCATAATCTGATACCTTTCTGATGCATAGCAATAAAAAGAATTTACTGTTGCACATTTGTATCTATAAATGCTGTCAAAAAGGGATCAGGTAGAGAGAAACAGAGCAGAAAATTGGTCTTAGAGAGTGATTCATTATGATACACTCTAATTACATTTGCTTCTTAATAAAGTAGGCCTTTTGTTTTCAGATTAGCTCGTAATCCCCCGAAGGCTTGCAATTTTTCCAGACACATCTTCCATAATTAGTTGAAAATCCTTCAAGAGGACAAGAGCACTCTCTGTACTTTACTTAAGCTGAAGTCATAAATTCATAACCAACTATACATGGAACTATTAATATTAACACAATCATTAAAGTTGCATTTATCTCTGCAAATAAAAGGGAAGGATTTGCAAGTCTTGCGAAACTTAGTAAAGCTGTGTTTTATCACAGTAAATACAAACAGAAACACAGAGGTTTTGCTTTGAGAACATTTTCAGTTAGAGCAAAGTTGTGACTAACTGTTTAGAGATAAAGCTCCTTTCTCTTTTGCTTGAAGTTAAACTACATTTTCAGTGAGGGAACTTTTCTTCTCCATCAGCGTTACTGACCTGACCAAGATTTTTTTTCCACTATAGATCAAGCGCCGACCTGAATTTCAGCATCGCATTTTTAGAGCACCGTGCTCCAAATGGAAAACATGGTCAGTACAATAACACAGAGATAGAGGGAAAGTCAACCTTTCACAGCGCAGCATTCAGTTAATATGCAGAAATGCACTGATCCTTGTAACCATTTTCAAAGACACGAGTCATTGGAGGGTTTTTTTGTTCCTGTTTTTTTAAAGTCAGCTGTAGTGAAGTTATTCAATTCATGAATGAATAAAGCAGTCAATTAGACTATTGCAACATGATGTTTCTTTTTTATTTAATTATGGTTTTTAGGTTAACTCCAAAACAATGCCAACATTAATACACCCTAAAGCAGATAGATTGATAGACAGTCAGGCTTTCCCACATGAGAAACCGAAGCTTTGTGCCCCAAAAAGCCACAAAAGACAATCAGTTTTCCACTTGCACAATGTCAGCCGAATGAAACTGAAGCTTGTCCCAGTAGAGGCAGCCATGCTATAACACACACACAAATCCAAACATATGTGACAGTTTTACACTTAACATCTCAAACACATCACCTCATGGTCCTTCTCATTTCCATCGTCTGAATGAGAAATGGGAATCATTTCTGTTTGGGAAACCAATATGTGCACAGGCACAACACATCTGGGAAGTAAAGCCATCAGCATGTGTGCTTATTGGACTCTTGTGGGTGATCAAAATGTGGAAAAAAAAAAAGCTTGAGCATCGCACCTTGAGCCTCAAAGTCATAAAGAAGATCTATCACAGCTAGAAGAACCATTTTCCTTCGTGTTCAAGGTTGGTGAGGAAGCATCCAAATCACTTCTGTGTCCTGATCTATGACACACACACATCATAGACAGAAGGAGTGAATGCCAGAGAGAATGACACCAGTCATGGCATCTCTGTGGGTTTAAAATGCACTTCCAAGCTGATTATGCCTGGTCTTTATAGAGGAATGACTGATTACTAACTATGGGTACAAACGTGACTTTATCATGTTTCTCATGTAAAGTAGTGACCAAAAGTCCAATTCACATATACAAGAGATATGTGGTATTGTTGTTTGAGTCCTTCAGAAATGTCACTAGGCATATAATAATGCTGAGTCATTGAAGCTTGATAGGAGAAAACTATAGACAGTGTACTGTTTATAAATAGCATCAATCTATCCAGACCATGAAGCTTATTTTACAATCTTAAGTCAATTACAGCTATCTATCAAATAGATTATATTCAGGGTGTGCATCTGTCTAGCTGTCAGACCCTTAACTGCAGTATGTGAAACTCTGCATGCTGGAGTTGTTCTGAACTGACTACTGAGTAAATATAACATCTACCTGCACTAAACGGCCAAATGCAACACACTATATGACAAACTACATCAAGTAGTAATTTTAATATGCTTTTCTGAAACAGATCTCTCTTATAAATGAGACATTGAGTCTCAGTGGATCTACCTGTATAAAAAAGGTTAAAGAAAGCTTGAACTTTTGCATGAAATTGCAAAGTTTGTTTAAAATCAATTTTCAAATAAAAGAAAATCTAATGTTGCCATTGCTCCTATTAGGTGTAGAAATTTTTTAAATGTTTTAACATACTTGCACAAACAGAATACCAGTCTTTATATTTTTGAATGATTGTCATTTATTTACATTGTCTAATCTCAACTTTACGAGTTACAGGAAGTATTGAAAATCTTTATAAAACTAGTGTTTATTTACATGCAACAACTTCATCTGGCTACAAACACAGAGTATTGGATCTACTACAAAATATTTTTCATTAATGTACCAATGTTATTAGTTAATTGTTAGACATGCTAACTGGTACACACTAATGACATTAAAACTAAAAGTTCTTTTACTTGTTTAGGTAACAATTATGTGGCAATATATGCTAATGACCTGGTGCTTATTCAGTCAGCTTTTCTCCGGTTCTCTTAGCCTCCAGCTGGCATTTGTTAACCAACCATTTCTCTTAAATATGAAGTTATTGAAGCTCCTCTGAGCTACTGAACTTGCTATGGGTAAATAAGCATTTATCTATGTTGCAATACATCTAATACACTGCAAAGCTACCAGCATCTCTGGATGCTGCTCCAATAAAAGAGCAGCACTGATGGTATAGATTGCTGCTGGTTAAAAGTACAAAGTCATGTTTCAAATTTCATCTCCTTGTTCCAGTTCCACTGGAATTATGGCCTTTAAATAATCTATTCATTTTAAATCACTGGATGTCTAGGCCTTCAGACTTAAGATTTCTGTACAAAACATCATGCATTGCTCCTTCTCCTCATTGCAGTTTTTCAGTTGCCCCTGGCTGAAACAAGCACACGAGGAGGCCACTGAGCCTTTAACATGGCTGTTTGAAGATGAACTACCTCCCTGACTCCTGCCAAGAGATCAGAAATTGATAATGGATTTAGGGGAACATGAGATGTCAGTCGTTTATATCCAGCAAGCTATTAAAGCTATTTTTCCATCTGAGTGGAACACCTCTCAATCGTTTTATTTCTTCTCTTTTTCCACATTTATATATGGATGTCTGACAGAACATATATGCTCTTTTTAACAATGTTCTGCTCCACGCTTCACATGGTTACCCACATTTGGGAGCTGTCCGCCAAACCGTTGCCTCACACAGGTGGCCATCAAGAGCAGTCCAGAAACACCGCATTTTTCTACAGAAACGCTCCACTGAAGCAGCTGGAGGTTTCTCAAGGGCATTTTAACACTCTAAAGAAAGGGCGAACATTATTGGTGCACTTCCACTGCCATCCACCATGATTGAGATATTGTCTGAAGATGTGACATTGCAGAGTATTATTTCCTGCAGAATGTAAGATGTCGCTGTCGGGAATAAATTGAAGGGTATTTGGATGAAGGATGTAGAGAATCATTGTGAGGCAGTACTTTTTTGCGTGTCAGTGTGCATCAGTGTATGTTACTGGAGGCTAAAAAAAATACATTTTTCCATCTTTATTTTCTCCATTCTTATTTATATGTCACTACTATTCCTTAAAAGACCCCATGGCATTTGAGACACCTTTTATGTATACAAGGTTGACATCATTGATGCAGTCTTTATAAGAAACTACAAAGTCACTAGAAGAAGAGCAACTTTGTCAAAAGAATGCTTTTCTTTTTAAAAGAAAAAAATAAAAAACTACAGGAGTGATTTTCACAGTGCATTTCACAGTAGGGGCAGGGGTAGCTCAGTAGGTAAAGCGGTTGCCCCATGATCGCAAGGTCGGGGGTTCAACACACACACATTAAAAAGTGCAAATAAAACTCTGCGAGTGCTGTTTTCCACAGGATGAATAAACACACTCATGCATAATTCCTAACTTATTAAAAAGTCATTACTTTTCCAATTGCTCAACTTAGTCAACTCAGTATGCCTCAAAGTTTTTTGTCAGATGACTTTCTAACAACTGAAATCTGATCACTCCTACTTTACACAATGACTGGCATGGTGTATAAAGCTGCACTTGTCTATTTTTTTTTAAATGTTCACTGTGACATAAAAAGCCTTAATTGCTATTATGTCGATTCATATCGTTTATTGTGACTGAAATACAAAGGATCCAGCCGTACACGGAGCTCTTTAAAGGGTCAGGAAAATAGTACACTAAAGCCAAGAGAACCACAGCAGGTGTTTGCTGAGACAGTCAGTGCACACAGATTAACCCACCACTAGAGTGACTATTTTACACCAGCAAAGATTTACTAACTTTTGTTAAATTTGAATGGGTTCAAGCTGACTCTCCAGAGTTTATTCTCTCATCCAGCACACAAAGTAATTTCACAAACTTCATTTTGTAATATCAACTAGCATTTAAGAGTCTGCATTTCAGAAAGTCTAGCTGCTACAGAAACCCATTCAGGGACATCTATGCAACATCAGAACTGGTCTTGTGTGGGGGCCGAGTCTGACAGTTTCTACTTTCTGAACCTGTCAATCAAACTGCTGTGACCAGCCAGCTATGAGAAGAATTGAAAACTCTAAAGCTCTCTGTGTCTGTGAATTTTTATATGAATAATTGAGAACTATGAATGCTCTCTTGAGCCAACTGAAAAAAAGGTGACTTAAAGGAATCTTAAACAGCTTGTTTCAGACAGGATGAACAGAGGGGGCTGCACCAAGACTCGGTTTCATGCATGTAAATCATGCAAAGTAATCTAGCAGAGTCCAAATGTGGAAATATAGATAAATAGATGATTTTATTTTGAACTGTAAAAGGAGCAAAGTGCAATATATTGTTCACAATATATTATTTGACTGATTGTATATAAACAACTTAAATTATGCTTGAACAGAAGTAGGAGAGTTTTGATGGAGAAGTACAAAAAGGGTCAGAAGGAGTTGTCATGTCTTTGTAGCTCTTTGTGGAAAGCATATGATCGTGTCCCAAGAGAGGAACTGCAATATGCATGAGGAAGTCAGGGGTGGCAGAGAAGTATGTGAGGGTGGTGCACTAATAAGGACAGTGAGACATTGGTGAGGTGTGCAGTGGGAGTGAAAGAGAGGTGCGGGTGGGATTACAACAAGCACTGACTCTGAACACCTTCTTGTTTGTGATGGTGATGGACAGGCTGAGAGATAAGGTCAGCCAGGTGTCTTCTGTTTGTAATGATATTGTGATCTTTAGTTGAGAGTAAGGAGCAAGTGGATGAGATCCTGGACAGGTGGAGGTATAAAGAGAAGGGGGATGTAAATCAGTAGAAGGAAGACAGAACACGTCTGTGAATGAGAGGGAGACAGGTGTACCAGTGAAGCAACAAAGAGCAGAGGTAGTGAAGATAGAGTTTAAATAACTGGGGTTAACCATCTAAAACAACAGACAGTGCACAAGAGAGATGAAGAAAAGACTTCAAGCAGGGTGGAATGGGTGAAGATGAAGTGTCAGGGGTGATTTGTGACAGAAAGGTAGCAGCATGAGTGAAAGGGGAGGTTTGCAAGGTGGTAGTGAGACCTGCTATGATGTTTGGTTTGGAGACAGGGTTAACAAAACAAAAAGACAGGAACTGGGCTATAAGTAGCAGAGTTGAAGATGTCAAGGTTTTTCTTTAGGAGTGACCAGAATGGGCAAGATTAGAAATGAGTATTTCAGCAGGACACCTTAGGTTTAGCAGTTTGGAGACAGTAGTTCAGGAGGTAGCGCAGGTTATCTGCTAATGGGAAGATTGGTGGGGTGCAATCCCTGGCTGCTCCAGTCTGCATGCCAAATATCCTTGGGTAAGGTACTAACCCCAAGTTGCTCTCTGATGCATCTCAGTTGAATGTATGTGAAAGTTAGATAGAAAGCACTTATGTAGAAAAAGCACAGCAAAACGAATGCTTGTGTGCTATATAAGAACCAGTCCATTTATCATTTACAAAGTTAGAGAGGCAAAGCTAGTTTGGGTGTGTGCAGAGGAGGGATAGAGGATATACTATCTAATTAACTTCTTGTTAGCGATCAAACTGGTAGTTTCTCTTTGCCAGCATAAAAATAGTTTGTTTGACAGCACTGATTGGACTGGCCAATATTTAAAACAATGAAGAAGTCCAATGTAAACCTCAGAAGCAGAATTTGCATTTGTGCTTTTAAACAAGCTGGGAAGGTGTTTTGGAGCCATTTCTAAATAACTGCAGAGTCCAGCATCGGTGCAGTTGTGCTGAAAGACTATTACATAATTTGACTCTAGCGACAAAAAACATAAAAGATTTACATTATTCTTGTTTGTGCTTTACAAAGTTTCACATTAAATGTTCCCCACTTTATTAAAGCCCACCTCTTTATCAGAGAAAACTTTCTGTATATTGGTAACAGTTTTGGATTAAATTATTACTTCTGACAAATACAAACCATGTGTGCTTCCTGGTCCCATTTCCTTGTTTTTGTTTGCTGTTTAATGTTCTTTATGGACATGATTGCTTTTTCAGTCTGCTCTCACCAGCTAATGATACATATTCAATCAGGCATACGACTATGATAATCAGTTATCATGTTTATAGCAAGCATCCTGCATGACAAAATATCAGTTCTGTTTTTTATTTGTTTCTCCAAGCGATTGTGACCAGTTCTCACTTTACTTACATTTCAATTGCAAGCAGGTACTGTATATTGGAGAAACACACACACACACACACACACACACACACACACACACTTTTTCATATCTTAGTGAGGACGTCTCATTGACATGATGCTCTCCCTAGCTTGCCGCTTACCCTAACCCTAATTATCAAAAATGAATGCCTAATCCTAACCTGCAGCCTAACTAAACCATTAAAACCACATTTTGAGCCTCAAAAGTGACTTCAAACTCGTGTAAGTTACTGTTTCGCCCCACAAGTATAGTACCATACCAATTTTCTGTCCTCGCAAAGACGTCTAAACATGTACACACACACACAAACACACACACTAAGTTATTTTTTTGTGTAAATCTATTTTATTCAACTTCTGAGCAGAGGAGAATGCCAGTTTTATTAATAAAATGAATAAATGCAGTGTAGATGGATGATGCCAAACCTTTGCTTAACCAGTGTAAGGCGGTACTTAACATGCAGACCTCATAGATTAAAGCCAAGCCATTGTGTGGTGTGATGGCTGTGCCTAATAAGAGGGCATTAACCTTGAATACTCCCAAGGTCTCAAATAGCAAAAGGAACCCAGATGGTTCTGAGCTTCATTTGTTTGTAGACAGATGGGTTTTAACGGGGCATCCGCTCAAGCTGCAAATGATCTAGTTATGGCACTATGTTTATGTTTTTTAAACCTTTGGCATTACCGGAGTTCTTTTATGTGTGAATATTATGAATCAAAATGTGAAAGTTGGCTATGCATGAAGAATAAAGGCATACAATTTGAGATCATTTCTATTCAGCTAGTCTACATGTTTGATTTGGCAGTCAAATTCCAACTTTAGTCTGAAAAGTTACTTGTTCACAACGTACTTAGTGTAATTTGAAATGACATCAGCCAAACTTTTCTCCTACAGCCAACATTATAATTTCAATTTACGCAGAACTTTGGTTGATGAGAATATGATATATAAATATCAGTTAAATGACATATATGATGAAGTCTTAAAGGCAAGACTTAGTACAGAGGTCCTCAGTACTAGGTCAAGGGGTTAATCTGTTAAGTTGTATTTTAATATGTAATAATCTTTTCATATAAAATTATGTTCTTATACACTTCTGAGTCTCTGAAAGTGGGGGACTGTGTATAAAATGGCTGTAATTCCTGAACAGTTCATGAAATATTTTTGTAAACCCCCTGAAATAAAGATAAACATCTGCACTTCAAGCACATCTTGACTGTTTGAATTAAACGAATGTGGTGGTGTGCAGGGCCAAATTACAAAAAATGGCATCATTGTCCAAAAACATTTTGACTAAACTATATAATGCCATTATGCCAGATGCTGTCTGCATCTTACTGTTAGACACGAGGAGTCATTTGGCAGTAGTCCTTGATGTTTCAGTTGTTGCCACACTGGCTGCCAAGAGATAACGACCCTGTTTTAGAGACCTACCGAGCCCATTTGTGCCATATATCAGAAACAGAGCAGACTAATAATATCAGAAAAATGCAAAGAGGTTAAACACCTCAGATAGGCTAACATTTAGGTAGGAAAAGGTAGGAGAGCTGACACAACTTTATGAAATCTTCAGACAGTTAATATTATCAATATAATCACATGCTCATTAAGGATGGGGTAGATCTGGATATAGTCAAAACTATTACATTTATGGTTTTTTAGGTTGTATAAAAGAGCTTTTTCTTTCAGCTGCAGTTCTGACAGTGTTAAACGGTCACCATATAAAGGCCTAGAACAATGGAAACCCTCCACTGAGAATCTGGTGACTCTAAATGGTGCTTGTCTGGGAAACTTTGAGTATTTAGACTGTCTCTAAAAAGTAGCAACCTTCTTTCTATCCATACATGAGAGATCTTATAGAAATGGTGCTATTTTCCAAAAGGATTTTTAGAGATGGTGATTTTATAGAACATTAAGTGCTAGGAAGTGGGTTAGATGTGCAGCTCAAGTTACTATGGTGATGTACAAGTTGTGAGAGCTAATGGTTAAAACTGAAGTTACCTGTTTCATAGTTCAGGTCTCGGGTCATCCTTCTTTTTTTCCCTGTTAAAGGATTTTTGTAAAACAAAATGTATCACCACTGTGACTGTAAGACCCATTTCCTCATTCATTCAAAGGACAATCTTTAACAGACATTCAGCACTGGCTTTGTGTCAATTTAAGATGCCAGATATATTTTTTATTATGCCACCATTTGGGAAATATTCTAAACTTCTCAAAGCCTTTGAAAGCGAGTAAGATGATTAATGGAAAAAAATAAACAATTCTTTCAATTGTTGCTGTTTTGCTGTTCACATCGAGGTCTGTCAGCAGATAGCATTTATCCTTCTTTCTCTCATTTGTGTTTCAAGCGCCTTTGAAGCATCTTTTTCTTGAATTGCATTGAAATAGAAGCTGGAGGAGAGGATTTTCCCCTTACTGAGCCTAAAGAAAAACATCCTTGGGAAAATTTGCCTTGTGATTCTTGCAAGCGCTGCTTTATTCCTTTAAACGCAAAAGGTAAAATCTCTCTGTCTCTAACTTTGCAAGTATTAAGTATTGAGTAAATTATTAAGTATTTCTGGATCACAGAAATTTCCCAAACCACCTGCGCTCAAACACGTAGAAGCCAAAAAAGAAACAAATGTACACAAGTTTGTCTCTGTAAAATACTTCTGGAGTACGCTCAAATGTGGCATAAATCCTTGATGAACAATGATGCGATGATGGCAACGTTGATAGTTTGCATGTGGACATGATATGCAATCTGTACCCTGCTTAGATGCCAAATTTAGCCTCTGTTTATTGATCTAAGAATGTTTATTTTCTGCAGCACCTCCCTTGAGGCCACCGTGCTGGCAATAACAGGTGAGAACGTCGCTCGGCTATGAAGTGTTTCAGCTTCTCCTGCAAGATGTTAGAGATGTTATAGGCCCGGGGCAAAGTAAAGGTAGGTGCTGTTTGCAAGAGGCTTAGACTGCACTGAGCTCTCTGCACTGAAGCAATGGGAATTACTTTGTTCCCCGCAGGGGCTCAAGGGTCGGTAGGAGGAGAGACAGATTAAAAGAGATTGGCTGAGAGAACGGGAGAGATAGAGATTGCTGTAAGGGATTTGGCAAGCGCTGGCACCACTCAACTTGTGCTGAAGAACTGAAGCAGACTTTTCCTCCCACACTTAACCTTTCACACAGAGAGAAATAATTACAAATCCTAATGAAGAGCCCATTGCAAATTCATGAACAGCAAATTTGGTCCCAATTATCTCCTACCAATACGCTGTCGCTGCTAAGGTGAGTAACGAAGGGCTATAAATATCCCACGTCATCTGGTGTGGAATGATGAAAGGTGATCATCCCCTCAAGATGACTTCTGTTTGCTGAGTAACTTCACTGAGTTCCTCACTGATGTAAACAGATACACAGTGGTGTGAAAAAGTGGTTCCTGATTTTTTGTATGTTTGTCGCACATAAATGTTTCAGATCGTCAAACAAATTTAAATGTTTCTATCCACTGTGTTGATGTGACTGTTACGTGCCAAGAGATGTGGCTTTGCTGTTGTGTTCTATTTATCTTTCAGGTGTAAAGCCTCCTCCTATTGGCCAGTTCGAAGTTGATTGACATGTGTCTATTGGCTGGTCTGGGCCCAGTTAGCCAATCACACACCGAGGATCACTATAAATGAGCAGCTCCCTGGCCAGCTGGGGGCTGCTGGCTTCTGCTATGACAAACATTTGCGAACAGGCTTCTTTGTATTATGTGTGGTGGGAGGCTGGACAGGTAAGCGGGGGTACCCTATACACTGGTTGCAGGTTTCAAACTGTTAGACACACTAGGTTATGTGGTTGATGCCACTTTTGTATGTTTTCACTGACTTTTTGTCGAGCAGCTAGGTAGGCCTTTTGTTTTGCATTTTTGTTTTAGTTAGGCCTGGAAGCTATTGACCTCTTTTTGTTTTATTACTTTCTTTGATTTGGCTCAACCGCCCAGTCCTCCTCCCCCCACCTTTTTCTGTTGTTAAGTTGACTATCAAGGCAAGCAACCAATAAATCCTGCCTGATTTCTTAACTGTCCTGTTGCCCTCCTCCTTCATTGATTGTGGTTGTCCGGTGTTGCTGTCTCCTTCCTACCTTTGCCTCCACCACGGTGGGGGGAACGCTTTATATTTTGTA
>VUQP01047860.1:0-11496 GCA_015108555.1 Coptodon rendalli
TCTTCCCACCTGTCTGATCCTGTTAGACCACAACAATATATTTAGCTGTAATCCAGGAAACTGTGAGACAATGGCTACTCATCAATGAAAAAAACTCCCCAAAACGTTAAAACACCAAATAATATAAATTACGTTAGTATTGTAGCCTTGTTGAAACTTGGAATCAGGAGGAGCCATGCAGAGCCATGCGTCTTCTGGAAGCCTTTTTTATGGACTCGATAAGGCCTATGACTGGGAATCACAGGGACTCCTGAGGTGTGTACTGCACAAGGGGACCCACGTTTATGAGTGATCAGGTCCTCGTTTAACCAAAGTGAGTGCTGTGTATCAGACCGCTGTGGCAAAAAGAGAATGGAGTCAGAAGGTAAAGCTTTCAATTTACCACTCAATCCGCATTCCAACCTTAACCTATGGATGTGAGATAAGGATCATGACTTAAAGAGTAAGGTAACAAACAGAAGTAGTTGAAATGAGTTTCCTACCTAGGGTGCCCAGGATTTGTTAAGGAGCTGCTGGGCCATGTCAAAAAAAGCCCCTTGAAGTAGTTGGGGCATCTAATCAGGAGGCCTCGTGGGCACCTTCGTTTGGTGGTTTTCTGGGCACACTGAACTCGGGGGGATGCCCCTGTGTCGATCCAGAACGTACTGGAAACATCATAGATCTCAGCTGGCATCATAACGAGATTCCCAAGGAGGAACTGCAAAATGTTCATGGGGAGCCTGTCTAGAGTGCCCTACTTACCCTGCCAATACCACTCGACTTTGGATGAGATGAATAACCTCAAAAAGAGAGACTGAGCTCATAACCTTACCAGAAAACTGAAGGAACTGTAGGCTGTTTCCATTTTGACTGATGTCAAAATTGACCGATAAGTCTTCAATCAAACTTTGCGCTCTCTGAAGCAAGGTCATTATGTACAGTACTGATGTAATGCCAGCAGTTTCTGACAAAGTGACACTATATGAGATAAGTATTTTGCTTTGAGATGAGTTTGTGAGAGTTCATTACAGAACCATCTGCTTTAAATGAGTGGCATTAGAAACAAGATGTTAGATGGTCTCTACACAATCTACGACTGCAGTGCTGAGGGTACAGAAGAGGGCAAACAGATGGGAAGAGATGGTTCCATCTTGCATTGGATTGACTAAATACAGTGAACTGATTTAGTCTTAATCTACAGCTGCTTGTTTGATGAATTACCTAAGGATTAAAAAGTAATGTTTCTCTGATATGTTGAGTGTTGAATAATTAGTTTTTAAATACAATGCTGTTTGCAAATTAATGGTCAGGAGCATGAAATGTGTGTATGGAGGAATAATAAATAATCTTTTTTTTCTTACATAATAGGTAAATATTTTTTCCTTTTGATGGGCAGCTACTTAATTTTTCAGAGTGACAACAATCCCAAACACACTACAAGCATTCCTGAATGGAAGAAAACACCCAATGAAACATGATCAGTCACAAAGTGGCCTTCCAGGAGATTCAGTAACCACCTCAGTTAGTTGTAGTCAGTTTTTTTTTAAACAAATGTAAAGGTTACTATTACACTACACTAAACTCTTTGATGATGCTACCGCAGGTGACTGATCACAGCAAAGACACCAATAACAGAGAGGAAGTAAAGTGGAACGTGAATGTTCTTAATCACTGCTTCTCTATGTACTCAAATTATTTGATTGTTTGTGTTCTGTAGCTGTTTATGCTGGTCTCTTCCTGTTAGTAATGACATCCAAATTTCTATGGGGAATAAAGGCAAAGTTACAGAGTCTAACAGATTTTAACTGTATCTTGGCTACAAAATATTGCTTTGTTCTGCCAACATTTGGCTCTCTATTAGAGCAAAGTGTTATGAAACTGCCTTGAGGGAAGTTTTTCATTCAGCAGAGGGCCCGAGTATAATAAGAACAAAACAGTCATAAATCAAATGTTCAGAAACAGTCTTGGGTAATCAGCTGGGGTCTGGTGTGGTGGGAAACACTGGGGTGGAGTCACTAGAAATAGACAACTGAGCTCTTTATTCAGGACAGAGACCAACAGTGGAGGCAACTAGAAAGTAGAGCTCCAAGAGTCATTAGCATCTGAGTATAAATCCTGCAGACATCTGTGACTTTACTGTAAATGATCCACTTCTGGAGGTCACAAAAAAAGTGTGGAGAGAGCACTGTGTAATGTGGTATTATTTTAGAGGTTAAATCAATACATATCTTTTTTAGTATCCTGATACTTGATTGATGAAAAATCACGTTTACACTTTGGGAAAGCGCATTGTCAGATGTGATGAGACTTTGGTCCCTGTGAAATTTCACCAGAGGTATTTACAGGAATCCCATAAGGTTCATTCTGTTCATCTGGATGTAGCGTTTTCAGTGGGAGAAATGTTTCTTTTCACTCATCCAAGTGACTTCTTCAGCCTCAGCTGACTGCAAGTTTCCCCGACCTTATAAACAGTACATTTGCACAATGACCGAAACTAGCCCACTGAACGAACACTGGTTGTTGATCAGTGTTCATGACAATTTGCATATTAATGATCAAGGAACTGACCACACAGCCCATTGTTCATCTGTTCTGTGTGAAAAAGTGACTGATTCTGCAAAGCTGAGTGGACCAATATTCCTCCACAGCGCTGTGAAAGACTCATTGCCAGTTATTGCAAATGCTTGATTATAGTAGTTGCTGCTAAGGCTGGCTCGACCAGGCATTAGGTTTAGAAGGCAATCACTTTTTCACACAGGGCCATGTAGGTTTGTATTATTTCCCCTCTTAATAATAAACACCTTCATTTAGAAACGGCATTTTGTTTTTTTTTATGTCATCTTTGTCTAACATTTAAATGTGCTTGATGATCTGAAACCTATACGTGTGACAAAGAGTGAAAAAAAAGCCAATCAGAAAGAGGGGAAAAAACTTTTTCACAGCACCGTATGTTTTGGTGCAGAGAGCAACACAAATTGCACCCAATTACTAAGCAGCAAATTTACTTTTAGCTGTGCTATTTGCACATCAGGGGAATATTTTATAGCCTTTGTGAAACTGTGTTGTCACACAAGTCTGGATGTCTGTACCCATAACAGATGCAACCAGATAATGAATAAATTATCAGCTTTTGATTAACCTTTCTCTACCTTTTTGATTATTTCATTAATCTTTCTCAGCCTTCTACTTTATGCCATTTTTGCCCGAACTCTGATGTGTGTTGGCTAATTAACAGAAGTGTTAATCTTGACAACAGTTCCATTTGCATCCTATACCTAGGGTCCATCATTGTGACATGGCTCCAGACTAGGAGCCATGTCATGGAAGGGTCCTATATCTTCTCCACAGAGTCAGTAGAGGATTAAAATTCACCAACATTAGCTTGAAGATTTCACATTGACATCCAAAGGTTTGCCTGAGGATAGAAAGACTGTGGGCTGGAAATTAATTATGGATCAAGACACTTGGCAGTCAGGAGCTTTGACCTTGGTGCTCGGTGTTAGACATCAGTAGACTGAAGTCCCTGTTAAACAAATATGAATTATTTCTTAATGGAAGGTGGTGAAGAAGATTTTTTTTTAACTGACGAGGCGTCAGTAAAAGGTCGTGAAATTGTCTAAAGTTATGGTTTGAACCAAACTGCTATGTTTGCCTCATTTCTTGATTCATGCAATGTTGATGTCAGTTGGTAAGTTGGCAGTACTTTTGCAAGGATGGTGAAGACCAACTAATGTGAAATCAGTTTGTACCATCTGCAACATAGTTATAATTATGAGATACTTTGTGGAAAGCCTTATTATTACTATGTTTGTTTGTTCTGAACAATAATAGTTAAAATTCTATTAATTCTAGTTTCTATTTAAGTACTTTAAAGAGGAAGCTGAGAGATGATCTATACAGTTTGATAATGGGTGTGGATTATACTAAAGATTAGCATTATGAGTGTATTTATAGGCTTTTAAAAAACAGTAAATTTGAAGAAATTTACGATCCCCAAGGTGCACAGAGAGATCTTTTTTCATGTGGAAGTGACATGAATAATGCATGGAAGCTTGGCATGGTATACTTTTCATTCACCTGGCTGATGATTTTTTTTTTCCACAATTTGATTCCAACACGAAACACAGCTTCTTCACTTGTCTTTGTATTTTTTGGGTGAGACCAAACCGTTGCTTTTCTCATCTTGCTGCTGGCATGTTATAATGGAACGCGTGTAAAATATAAGTAAGCTTGACGCAAATAAATTCTCTAAGCACGTAGCATCAGGTTTCATCAGTGAAAGCTTCACAAGTGGGAACTGAAGGGAAACCCAAACACACTAAAGTATAAGCAGGTGTTTAAGTATTAATAATAATAACTGTGAAATACATGTTGATAACTGATAATAACTATACATTAATGTGGTGGCCCTGGTTTTCCCATTTGCCCAAAAAATCAAAGCTTTCTATTCTGATCCCAGGAGAAGACACAATTCTTATCCATAGGTTAAAAAAATGTTATAAATAGTTTAATTGTTCCATATTTATCTAAATTGTTGCCCTCTTTAATTGGGAATTGATAAACATATAACTGAAGGGTTAGCTTTCACAATATATAAAGAAAAGAGAAAGACTAAGGTACACTCAGAATGGCGACATACACACATACTCACTTTCTGTCATTGGAGGTAGGGGTCGCTAATGTCCGGGAAGCACAAGTATAAGCAGTCTCAGGCTCTCCTGTTCATCAGCTCCGCTCAGGCTGGGATTTCTTCCTCCGCTCGGCTTCATCTGCAGCGCTTTCTCTTCGGGAAACTTACCGCTGGAGACGGAGCCTCATCTGGAGGAGCGCGGAGCTTTTGGACCTGAGTGAAGGACACCATGGCTTACTTCTGGATACACACCGCGTGGATCGCCGGCGTCGCTTTCCTCTTTGGATTTCAAGGCAAGGGGCCGTTTTATTCTTTTCATTTGGTTTCCCGCTAGGAAACACTGGAGTTAAGAGGAAAATTACGTCTACAGTGGATATTTAATGTGCGTCTGTCCGTCCGGTGCTGACTCGAGTTATGAAGGTATGTGAAGAGACTTCCCTTCCTGTGAAACACCTGACAGGACAGAGAGGTGTGGAGTCCTCGCGGTGAAGCTTCTCACTTTTACTGTTACAGCAGAGCTTCGTTTGCTCTGAATAAAGTTAGTGGTGAGTGTCTCGGAGCTGAGCTGACAGCAGTGAGCGCGCAGTAGCGCCCTGTGACACAGAAAAGAGCAGCACTGGAGGCTGATACCCCTGACAGCTTCGCTTGAGTCTCCTCAGCAGGGGAGTAGAGTATTGCAGAAACGTGGAGGGTGCTGGACTGTCAACAGTTGTAGCTATTTAGGGATGTTGGCTGTATGTGTAAATGCATGTCGGTGAAGAACGTGTAAAGTAATTGGGTTAGTGCCCTGTCTTAGTTTTAGTTCTAAGCCTGCTGTTACTGTAAGATCCTAACATCTTAAAACTCATCTCTTCCCACTTTTGTAGTGACGCAACTGTAGATCAGTTTGGATCATTCGTTTGTGACCCTTTGCAGTCTTTTTGGCACTGCGCTTGTGATGGCAATACGTCAATAACTGTGGATATGCGATTCATGTGGACTGTTGAGGAAGGGAAAAAACAACAACAACAAAAAAAACACACAAAACAAAACATTATGTGTTAGGAAACAGAGGAACAGCAGATATTATGGCAGGACAGAGAGGAGAAATTAATTTTCACATCTTCTTTCTGTCTACTTTAGCAATTAAGTGTCAGGTGTAAGTAATGATGCTCTCCAGACTGAGAGCAGATCGACTCTAAAGAAACTGTGAATGTTTGGAAATAGATCTGTGGCAGTAGATGCCTATTTTGAGAGGAACTCAGTTTAGATTAGAAAAGCTGCTGTTCAGTGAGCAAAAGCGTTTCTGTTTCAACCAGGGCACATACAAGGGGGCGAAGATGAGCACCAATGAGAGAACCAAGACCTCCATCTCATACAGGTCTACCTTAACAATATCCTAACAGGCAAACTTTATGGCAATTTATTTAAGAAATCCTGATTTATGTAGAGATGCGTCAGGTGACCTGCCTATACCGATATTTGATGATTCTGACTTGGCAGCGTATACAAACACAAATCAGCGTTTCTTCAGTGCAAAATATAATTTTAGTAATAAATAATTAATTTAAGTAAATGATTAAACTTTGCAGTTAAGTTTACAGGATCTTCCTTCAATCAAACAACTGAAAATGACACACTCTGTTACTGGAAGGAGGTATAGATCATTAAATGAAACGGAGTTCCTGTATCTGACACACTGTTATCTGACAGAGCAAATTCAACAATTTTACATTACTGAACAGGTAGTTACATAATTTTCCAATATGTTGACAATGTCACCAGATGATAGGATATCGATCCTTTTCTCTTGTTCACTCATCTCCTAAATTTTCCCTGTAACTGCTTTGCTTTTTTGCTCATACCACAGCTGCTGGCTTGTGGCTGACTCACAGGTGTGGATACCTTTACCTTGTGCCACTTTGCCTTTGTCACTGCAATCCCTATATGGGTGAATGGGACTTAAATATCTGATAAGGTTTGTTGTTCCAAAAATCTTTGTGGTTTAATTCAGGGAACGTCCTCACTAACAGTGAAGAACTTGCTAGTGGGCATGGCCAAATTCTATCGACATGTGCCTGCTCACAGTGTGTGGTTGAGACTGTGCCACCGTATGTGTGCCTTCTGCGTAAATGAAAAGGACCACCTCATAACTATATGTACATGAGGCAGCTATCAGTCTACTAGAGAATGTCTATTACCTCTTACTTCATAACTCTTGTGATTTAAGCCATCATTTTCTTTGTATATTTCTGTCTTGCAATTATTTTACCAATTCTGCATGCTCATGACAGACAGTAAAATCGTTGACAGCAGGCTGAGCCATTGTTTCCTCTGAGGGGAGCAATGATGCCCATCTCTCTGCAAAGCTACTTTAAAACTGTCATCTGCTGTGACATCCATTGATTTGGATGTTGACACTGTTTGCTGCAGGCTTTTCAAAGTGCAGCCAATGAACCAGACCACCAGATAAACTGACTTTATGAAATAGCCAGTAATGTATATGTATATATATGTGTATATATCTATCTATATATATAGAGATATATATATATGCCTAAATGTTTGTGTGTGTGTGTGTGTGTGTGTGTGTGTGTGTGTGTGTGTGTGAAACAATAGCTTAAATGTGCAGGTTTTCCCCTCTCATTTAAACATGTAATCAGCTCAGCTGCTTTGTTCAGTTAACACGTATTTATCTTCTGCTAAGCATCCATTTTAATTACAAAGGTAAGTTTTTGTTCCGCCTATTCTCTCTCCCTTTAACAAGGGCAGCTGCTAAAGTGTGAATTCTAATTTATCATCACTGCTCTGTTTGGCTTCTCATTTATTTTCAACACAAAGTTTAGCAACTGAAAAACAAACACGCACATTACAAAAGCTATTGCCTCAACAATGTCAAAAACCCCAGAGTGAATCTGTCAATGTAGAACAGGTTGCAGTTATATTTATTGTCTTATTTCATTATTTGAATCCAGTACAGCGAAGAACCTTAAAAGCAAACAGAGAAATATGTGTTTAAATCTATATTGCTAGATAGAGCAGGAGAAAAATTGTCAGTATTGTGATGCTACTGAATAATTTCTGTCTAATAATTTCTAACTTATAATTTCTGATAACTATTATATCATACAGGTAATCCTCTTCGAACAGGTTAATGATAACGCTGTAAGATGTAAATCGAGCTAACGTTGCTCTAAAAAACAAAGCTCACTGAATTTACTGGATGATTTCTCTGGATTCTGATGCTAAAGGTACTTTGAAAAAGACTTTTCTTAATAAAAAACAAAATCTGGTGAAAGGCTGAAATTTAGCACAATAATAACATGAAGTTTTAATGATGCCTAACAGCAGATTATGATGCTCAGAACTAAGAGCTGGACATAAACTGGTCACATTTGTGAACAAGCCTGTGTGAAAATTGCTGCAAATTCTTCTGGACACTGCACTGTAGAAGCTGTTGTGATCAAAGCCAAATGCACTGATTAGTTTCAGTTGTGATTCAGATGCTTTGCTTTTCCAGAAATCCCAGATTGCATTTTGTGTGATGTGCAGTGCCAGTCGCACTGGGCCCACAGAAAGAGATTTTACAGTAGCTAAGTCTGGATCTGCAGGACAACAGTGGGGCCAAAGTTAGAGCTTTAATGCCACGAGTCTTAAAGAGGAAACATTAATACATTCAGTTCTTCTCTGAAGATATTTTTGCAGCAGTTTATTTATATGCAACTATACTGAAGTGTTGAACAGCATGAAAAGCAACATCAGTGGTTTTATTTGTGTATTAGCTGAACTATTAATACCAAACCTCATGTCACAGATGTCATTTTAAGCAGTCATCCAATAACTGTTATACATTTTTTTCTCCCTGTACCATTTATGTTTGTACCCTTCACTATTACACAGTGACCCATAGAACAAAGGACAGAGTATGGTATTTAAGGTTCTAAATATTTTGTTGTCCAAAATCTGGAGAAGATGTGAGGAAATATTGATGACACCTGACTGAGTAAACTGAAGATATCTTCAACAGCATAGATGGCTTATAAATGCTTGTCCTCCACTGTGAGACCAGTGCTATTTTCTTCTTTTTTTTTTTACAATTTGAAAAGTTGGGAACACTCATTTGATTCAGTGAACACTTTTTCAACTTTTCTGAAAGTAGCTACCTGTCACAGACATTTAGATTTAGACTTGCATAGATTGCATCAACTATTCATGATTTATTTTCATGAGTTTTAAAGTCTTCACTGTGTCTTTGTACAGAGATGAAGCTCATGGGCAAGTTCAATCCTGGGTGTTTGGTGGCTAATCTAAGCTTTACATCACTTCCACTTTCCCACGCTGTCAAACTCATTGCGACATCACTGGTCTAGTCCAATCATCTTTCTGCCAAATGTCTTCAAACCAATCAGACTTCACTCCGCGTACTTCAAGTCTCACTGCTCATCTGTCATTCACCTTACAGACACCTCTTCCAGCCTCTCCCGTGTTACTTAGGCTCCATCCAAGCCTCCATTTTTCGTTTCATATATCTTTTATTAGAAGCAAGTATCACAGTTGTTACAGGTTAATAGGACTTATGCTCCCTTTTTCTCTAAATAAATAATAAATAAATAAACTGACGAACAAAAAAACAAAAACAAAAAAATCCACCAATCAATGATTTAGATGGTATCTAAAGTAGACTTCAATTCCGTTGAAGTGAAAAAAAGAAACAAACAAAAAACACCCTGGACCCCAATTCCCTGACTGCCAGAAAGTTAAATTTTCCCAAGATATACATGTAAAGGATGCCAAATTAGTTCAAAATCTTTCACAGTGACATTCATGGTATATCTTATTTTTTCAAGGTGAAGTGTATTTGTAAGCTCTGCGAGCCACATCTTTAATACAGGAACCTCTTTGCCTTTCCAAAGCTGCAGGATCAGTTTCTTTGCAATGATCAGTGCATATGACATAAGACTTTTTTGAGCATATTGTAAGTTCTGTTTCTTTGGAGATCCAAAAGATAATTACTGTTGGATTTGGATCAATCTTGATTTTGAAAATATTAGATAGATAGGTGAAAATGTCACACCAAAAACCCTGAAGCCTTGGACAAAGTGCAAAACTATGTAACAGATTTCCATAATGTGTCATACATTTTTCACAGAAGGGAGAGCAGTCTGGATACATTTTGTGAATTCTTTCCCTTGAGTTTTGTAACCTTTGTACAATTTTATACTGAGTTAGGCGATGACGGGAATTAATAAAAAGCGTATTTATGTTGCGTAAGACCTCCTGCCAAAAATCTTCCGAAAGGGAGATCGCAAATTCCTTTTCCCACTCCTCTTTAATTGAATGAGTAGAAGGTGTACTCATCTCCTGTAGTGAGTTATAGAATAATGAGATTCTCTGTTCGGACCCCTGGCTATCACTAAGGCATCTATCCAAGGTGTCAGACGGCATGCTTTCAAACTGCGGCAGATGTGTGCGGATATAATTTCGTAGTTGAAGATATCTAAAAATATGGCTGCACGGTAGTCTAAATCTATCTTTTAATTGTTGAAATGACATGAAGGCATCGTTTAAATACAAGTCTTTTAATTTACGAATTCCCAGTTCCTGCCACAAGTCAAAAGCTCCGTCTGCACATGATGGAAGGAAGAAGGGTTAGATGTAACAGGGATACACATTGATAGTGGTTTCAGTTTAAAGTGCTTAATTATTTGTTTCCAGATTCGCAAAGTGGTATGGATCACTAGGTTATAGTTATAGTGTGCATTTCTCAAGGGAGTAGGAGAAAGTAATATTCAACCAACACAGTAAGGTAGGCAGGGCTCCTGTTCCATCTGCAGGCCATGAGGGAGTAACACTGTATCATCAAGTAAGAGGGAAATTATTCTTAAATTTGATGCCCGGTAATAATGCATAAAGTTACGTAGTGCAAGTCCTCCAAGGGATCCACGTTTACAAAGATGTTCTTTCTTTATTCTATGCATTTTGTAGTTCCATATAACGGCATCCAACTTTTTGAAGAAAGATTTGGGCAAAAAATTGGGATATTTTGGACCAAATACAGTGGGAGAAACACCATCCTTATTGAGGTCACTTTTCCTACCAAAGAGATAGGGAGTGTCCTCCAAAACTGAATGTTGTTTTTTAGCTTCTCCAATAGAGGGAGAAAGTTTTCTTTCACTAGGGAACTATATTTTCTTGTTATTGAGATGCCCAGATATGTAATTTTTTCATAAGTTATTTTAAATGGTAGAGATGCAAGCCACTTACTACTTTCAAATTTGATGGGCAATAATTTACTTTTTTCCCAGTTGATCCTGTAACCAGCGAAGGTGCCAAATTTATCAATAACGGAGAGAATTGCTGGGATGGAAGTTTGGGGTTTTGTTATGTATAGTAAAATGTCATCAGCATAGAGCAATATAGTATTAGACGTATATGCTGTGTCATAACCATGTATATCAGGGTGAGTACAAATTGTCTGTGCCAGGGGTTCCAGAGCAAGACCGAACAGTAATGGACTAAGAACACATCCCTGACATGTCCCTCTGCTGAGCTTAAACTGAGTGCATAATGTTTGGTTTGTAAGGATTCTGGCTGTGGGATTCTTATAGAGTAATTTTATCCAGGAAATAAAATCTTGTCCCAGTTGAAATTTCTCTAAGACAGCAAAGAGATAGGGCCACTCAACATGATCAAATGCCTTTTCGGCAACTAAGCAAAGTATAAGTAGGTCCTGTTGCACCTTAGAGGAGTAAATTATATTAAGTAGACGCCTTAGATTGTTAAAGCAGCTCCTATCTGTTTGATCTGAATGTACCAGTTTATCTATTACCATACTGAGTCTACTCGCTAGTATTTTAGCCAGGATTTTTTTATCTGAGTTTAGTAAAGAAATAGGTCTATATGATCCC
>VUQP01047870.1:0-11906 GCA_015108555.1 Coptodon rendalli
CATAAAGATGCAGAATAACTCCAGCTTTGTGTCTTTTTCCATTGTAGCTGAAGTACGGGACAAACTGCGTTCCTTTTCAGCTCAATACGAAATGCGTAATATTTTCTCTGAATACAGGACGATTCCATTTTTTCGGGATGGTTGGCAACTCTACTAACTAACCTTATTAATAAAATAAAGTTCACTATCAGTGACATCATAGCACCCGCCTAGCTGTAAGGAAACTCTGTCATGCTAGCTAGCACGCAGTATGAGCTATTGTAACTCACTGTAAAAAGTCAGCACAACAAAAATAAACTCCACCTAAACTTGGTTTATATCTGACCCAGATAGACTGCAGGTCATAACTTCTTACCTGAAGTTCAGTTCACCTGACACTGGCACCGGCGGCCGCCTCGGGTCTCTCCTCCTCCTGCCTCACCTTTCCCTCATCCACCTGCTGGCCTCTGTGGCAGCTCCACCATAGCCACCGCCAAACAACTGAGTTATTTTTACACATCCACCACCTTTCACTGTTTATACCGTTACTAAAAACAAAAAACAAACAAAAAAAAACATCGGCCCATAAAAACAAAAAATCAGTCAGTCCAGCTATGAGTGTCTGCCACTTTGTTTTACTACGCACACCTGTTTTCACTCTGCACAAACAAGCTTACAGCTCTCCCCCAGGATCTGGTCACAGAGTAACATAGTGTACGCTGTTAAGTGCCAGGAGGATTGCTATAATTTATACATCGGGGAAACCAAACAACTTCTGGCTAAGCGGATGGCACAACACAGAAGAGCTAACTCTGCAGTCTCTTTACATTTACAGCCCAGTGGGCATTTTTTGATGAGGAGGATTTATGCACCTTGGACAGGGAGGAACGCTTGTTTGATCAGTGTATCAAGAAGGCCATTTACTTGAAAAGGAAAGACCAGCTCTGAATCAAGGAGAGAGGTGGTCATGACAATTTTCATATTAATGATCATGAAACAAACCTCGTAGCCCATTGTTCGTCAGTCGTGCGAGTTTCAGTCATGCAAGTGTACAGTTTATAAGGTTGGGGAAACCTGCAGTTGGCTGACACTGAAGAAGTCACCTGGATGAGAGACGAAACGTTTCTCCCCAATCGACATTTTGGGATCCGTCTTGGATGTGACTGTTACTGGATCCTGTTCGGGGAAGTTGCAATAGTATGCTCTTAGATCCACTGAGCATTGTTTTTATGTGTTGCGTCCTCCTATATGCTCTTCCATTGCTCTGTCTTCAGCCTTGGTGGGGCTGTTTTCATACTGAATTCAAAATCCTGCTCCTCACATACAAGGTCTTAAATAGACCTTGTATGTGTGGGGGGGAGACCAACTGCTAGTTGGTCTGCACATGTTTGAAGCACTCTTCCTGCTACACCGTCAGGACCAGCTGCTTTCTTCGCGTTGACTCTGCGCAGTGTGGCTCTGTCCTGATTCTGCTGAAGCTGGATGGGAGCGTCGTCCCTCTCTGAAAGAGCAGCATGGGTGATGGTGTCCCTGTTTTGTTGTTCAAAGCGGGCGAAGAACTGGTTTAGGGTATCAGGTAAGGTGATGTCCAGGGAGTTTGTTTGTGTGCGACTGTCTTTGTAGCCAGTGAGTGTCTTGCTACATATAGCACATGTGATACAACTTTTCACGGCCACTACAATCTGGTACCAATTACAGTTTGGGCAGAGTGTAAACACCCGGGGGACACAGCTGAACAATGTCTAACTGACAAGACGGGAAGCAAAACTGAACATCACGGATACAAGACAAACACACAGACTCAGGCGTGAACTTGACACTGGGACTGGGGATAAACAGACAGGGAGACATGAGAACAGAAAGGGAAAAAACACAGGAGCCAGGAATACAGACATTTTAACTAGATAATACAGGGAGAGCAGGCAGACACGAGGACGTGCCTGGGGAGGCGCAGGACATGGAGATGAGACAGAGACAGACTGGAGACCAAAGGGAACAAACAAACAAACAAGAGCCAAGGACTAAAAATAAACTCAGTTTCTAGTTCATTATTTCACTAGTGTTTCTAAGTTATACAAGCTTGAATCCACGAAAGTGAATCAGAAGTCCAGAACAAACTCAAAAACTGTGTCAATGACCCAGGACCATGACATTTAAGACCTTTCTGTGCACACAGGCTGACGCTTAATAGGTGTTCCTGTTTTGTGTCTTCCCATTTTCACTGTCTTTTGGCGCTTTCAAATTACACAGGTTGGTATGTCTTTATTTTCTGTCTTAAGCATAATCAGTTTACATGTAATAAAATGTGCTATATAAATAAATAAACTCAGTGTTATGTTGAAAAGATAAGAAGGCCTTCACTCAAATAAACGAGTCACTGAAGACATTTGCACAGATAAAAATGGAAACATATTAGGTATGTGCAAAGGAAAATGTCAGAAGAACATGAAAAACCATGTGACTTACAGATACCAGTGATATGTGTCCCAGGTCTGCCAGCCTGGTGTATAACTAAAACTAGGGATCGAACCACAAACCTGCTCGACCGCCTGATCTACAACTACACTTAGGCAAACATTTTAAAATGGATGTATGTACTAAACAGGTGCAGTTGTAGTCTATTAGGGTGAAGGTTAATCATTTTCCATTTCCTTACTTTTCACTCAATGGAATATTTTCAGATGACTTTTTAGAAAATCTGAAAGGTACAGTTGACTGACTCTCAAATGACACAGTAAAGGAATTTTAAATCGCTCCTGGCTACATCTTAGTTTAATCTCTGTTATGGAGGAGGACCGCACATCCATGAATAAAACACTACAGCCACCGAAAAAGAAAAGGAAAGCCTTTTTGCATTTCCTTTCTCTGACACACTCACGGCATTTGAAATAACTTTTCATCACGACCCCAAAGAAATCTGCCAAGAAAAAGCAGAAATCTGCTTTTGTTTCAAGCAAAAAGTCAGAATGTGGTTTCAAGACTCTTTTTTTTTTTTTTTACTGTTTTTATGTCTTATGGCAGATGGAGCTCTGGGCGCTGACATAGATAATGAGAGCAGAGAGAACAAAGTCACCCAAGTGTTCACTGAGCAGGAATTTTTCATTCTGCTTCCTTTTCTTTTTGTCTGCTTTCTGTCAGCTGATATTAACACTGAAATTATATCTCTTTAAAACATGCTCCTGATGATGTCTGTGTTAATGGACTGTGAAAATTAATTGATATCGAATTATTCTGTGGGTGTGGTTTTCACTAACAATTCTTGCCACATAAGCAACAATTCAAATGTTGCTAGATGATATATGACTGTATGCTAACATATTTTTAGATACTGAAACGTAACTCAAATGCATGGGTTTTCTGCAAACCGAAAAATAAATCTAAAAACTGGATTGGGGTGGGTAAATATGTAAGCCAACCAGAAGAAGCTACAGCCTGGCACACGGGCAAGGATTGTACCAAATTCATGCTTTAAAGATGGTTAAATAATTTTGTTCATTTATTTATGATCTGAAAAGTAAATATATTCAAACAGGAAATATTATATTTATTGATATAAATGCAACTGGTCACTACATTATGCTTTTTTTTGTGACTTAGGCTCACCCACTTGCAAGCCCTGCGGTGTATGTGATTGCAGTGTGTTTCTCGGTCAGTGGGCTTGCTAAAGACAAGATTGTGCACTATGGGTCTTTACCCATAACTCAAACCGGTTTGAGACAGACTACTTCCCCTTTTGTCTTCCTGACTTCCATTTTCTGTTGGTATTTTTCTATTCTCGCTGTTTTTGATAACACGTCATAATAACTACACACCTTTAAGCATTAGTCAGGTATTATATGTAATTTTGTCTTGATACAACACAATATTTTATACTTTTTAAATGATGGATTCACCAAGAAAATGATCTAGTTCTTCAATAAGCCAAATACTGTATGTCCACATGATGCCTGTCATTTGCAGGTGACAGCAAGCCTCAAACAATACTGTAATTGTATGAAAACATTCATTGTAATGCAAATTGTATTGGACAGCTTCACTGCAGAAGCAGCAATAAATAGCCAAATGTCATGCCCAGTTTGTTGGTGCTGGAAGCACTTTTATACATGCCTGTTATTTTTGGTTCCAGACAGCACACTTTAGGCTCTCTTACAAGTGATGGCAAAATGAGGCCTTTAACTTGGCTGACAGTAAATAGACATGTGTTTGCGGTTTCTGCTGTGTTTAACTGGAGCTCTTACTTTGACAAATTGTGGGGGTTGCTCCAGTAAATGAATAGTTATGTAACTCATAGGATAACAATTACACAAAATATAATATAATAAAATAAATAATGATATATCGCATGAATTCTTCTGTTTTCTTTCTCAAAACAGAAAAGATGCATGAGACTTAGTTACTAGCTTATTTCAATGGGGAAAAAGGTTGAATTATATTGTTTATAAAAGTAACAATGTTACTGTTTGCCATCATTCCTCATTTGTTTGATCCCATCATAATCAGCCTTGTCATTTAAAAATCATTATCTTCAGGATAATACACAGAGGAGAGTTTAACTGCCCAATGTCTTGATGAAGATTTACTTCAGTTAATCCTGCAAAAGACTGGAGGGAATCCTCATGGGATGCTGCAGCAACTCCAGTCCCTGGACAGGTTATTAGAGCAGCAACGCATAATTGCAACTGGTGTCTGAATCTTTCACTCCACCATGCATCACCAGCTTCACTTCCACTGTGAGTTTCTGACATAAAAAGAGAAAAAGAAAAAAATGTATGTGCTTTCCACAGGGAGACTGATGTGTGTATTTTTGAATTGCATTTGAATTTGGAAGATGTTGTAAGTTAAAGTTAAAACAGACTAGAATAAGGGCAATCTTACAAACACCATATCGTCTTAAATAGTCATTTGTCCATCCATCCATTCTTACTTGAAATAATAAACTTTATTGGAATATCATATTTGTTTAACTCTAAAGGGTTAAAAGTAAGGCTGACTCACTTTTAACTGCAAGCTAGTGAGTGAAAATGGATCCTTGTAATTGATGTCTGCTACTAATATGGGTTCCTCAAGAGCAGACATACATATGGTGTGACCTAGAGAAGAATGAACCTGACACATATCTTTGAACAGTAGGAGGAAGTCAAAGTACCCAGAGGAAAATCCAAGAGGGCAAAAAAGAAGTGTCCAGTTAACAGCTGTCTAAGATTCTACAGGCTAGTTACCACAGTCAGGAGATTTATTGTTAGGGATATAGAAGATAGCTTTGGTACGGATACCTTTTATTTTTTTAGATAATTTGTACAAACTAGAGAACCTCAAGTTGCAGCAATCAGTCTATCAGCTGCTGGGGAAACTTCAAGGTATTCTGGGCAGAATGGATTGCTCCCCTGAGGATTGTTTCCACTGTTCTGGAACACCAATTTCAGGCCATCCAACTCTCCTTTTCCCCAGCAACAGCATTTCCCTAGCCTAGTCTGGTTGATTAGACTAGGGAAAAGAGCATGGTGGAATAGTTGGTAGATGGGCTGAGTTGTTGCAGGTCTGTGAATCTGTCAGTGACTGTCATTCTAGTTTAGGAACATCTAACTGTTTAGCCAGTTAACCCAGAGTCAGCAGCTCTAAACACCAGCAGCAATACTTTCTTGTTTCCTCTCCTATCCAGGTCTCAACATATTCCAAGCTTCAAGCTCCAACTACTTTTAAAAATTAGGAGGCTCATCACACATTAGAGTTTGAGTGCTGGAGATGCAAACACTTTTGCAATGCTTGTCTGCTCATGAAGGTTGCCCAAGTAAATCTGGGCTCTGATCCACCAGAACATGCTTTCCCTTGGGTTTTGATCTGACTACAGGTGATTGAGTCACAAATCAGTGGGGTGTTGTCTTTTTTTTTCTTTCCTCCAGCTGGAGGAATAACAGTGCCAGGTGGCATTATTGGCACTTCTGGTGCAAGTTTGCAAACTGACTTTTGCTTTGCAGTAGTATGCTTGGGCTGGAAGGGACACACACAGAGATGTTACAGGTGACGCTGAGATGTTCACCAAAATGTTGTCTAGAATTAACTGTGATTCACCACAGCAGAGGGCACTTTTTATTTTATTTATTTTTTGCTTGCAGTGTGTGTGAACAGTGATAAATGAAAGTCTGTTTAATGCTCAGCCTGGTTTCTGTCTGTGTCTCTACTGAAGCAAACCACAGGTAGTGAGTGGGGACATGTGATGCAGAAAATTTTTGAATAAATGAAAAATAAAGAGCTGTAAAAATTTGAAAATAAATATGAAAAAAATACCAGATTTAAAGTATATATATGAACAACAAAGATTTATCAACAAGCCTACCATGAAGCCTATATACAGTTATTGCTACGGTTTGTCTAAAATTTTTATTTACATTTAATTTCATTTATTTATACAATCTAAAAACTGTTGTTGCCAAATTAAACAACAGCTGCCTTAAGGTGCTTCACCTTAAGCATCTTAAGGCTCAGCTACATAAGAGCTGCATGTGCAGATCATGTTTTGAGAGAGAGGACCTAAATGCAGACAATGGTGGCAGGACTGGACTTAAGTAAGAGTGAGGTTTATTAAGCTAGGAGGAAACTAAATATGAATACAAAACAAAGGCAAAAGGAAGCTATCGCTGACAATAAACTAAACTGGGTACAACTAAACACCAAGAACATGAAACCTGAAACCTGAGGCCTAGAACATGAACATGGATGAGAAACTAGGAGGGAGAACAGATGTTCCGGCAAGGAACAAAGGAGAACTCGCATAACACATACACATGAGGGTGATTATCAAAAGGGGAGACACATGGGAACACAGGAGGGACAAATCAGGCATAACGAGACACAATGCACATTAGACAAGAGCTGTGTCCCAAAACCTAGGCTGCATCCTTCAGAGGCTGCATATGAAGGCCACAGCCAGGCGGCGTCCCAATTCAAAGGCTGCTCCAAATGCGTCCGACAAATGCGTCCTTCATTTCCCCGGATTTCAAGGATGGGTCGGGTGTATCTTTCCTTGGCCCACCATATCCCAGAATTCATAGCGTGGCCCAGCCAATTCCAATTTCCAACAATGTGGCAGCTGCTTAGTTTTAATGTTACTCTTATTACTCTTTCTGGGTCACAAAATAAAGTTTTAAGGTTTTTCAGGCGAGAATGTAGCTGTGTAAACTTCAAATATCTGCTCAATTAATCAAGACATCACATATTTGCAAAAGTGCTCCCACATTTTGGAGACATCTGTTACCCACCAACTCGATAGCTAGCCAGGAGGTGAAGGCTCACTAAAGCTGGCGAGAACACCGAACTCCCAGCACATCGTTTTCAGACCCCCACGGTCTTTTGCTACTCAGGTTACACATGTTAAATAAGTCACTTACATAACTTAAAAATGTTATTGTTTGGCTTTCTTCAGTGTTTCATTTGTTCCTGAGTAAATCGGTTTAGCTGAGATCAAAGTTATAGTTTTTACACAGCTGAATAAACATCAAACAGAAAACTGATTAAACAGAAATGTGAGATGATTGCGAATTTACTCCAATGTGCTGTTATATATGGTAGCAAGGAGCAGACGGCTGAGTTTATTAAACTCCAGCGAGACAGCTGGTGACGCAAGACCGTCCCATTTCACAGCCTCGTACTTGCGGCCTTCTTGGTCTATGAGGGACCTGGCCCATGCAGACTGCAAAGGCTGGGTCCTTTGAAGGATGCGGCCTAGGTTTTGGAACACAGCTAAGGACTATAAAAATAAGACAGGAAGTAGCACTAACAATGACAAGGACGCATGAACTTAACACGAAGACGAGGGCAAACAAACATGGGAACTCACAATGGATTGGGGAGACAGGACAAACTGCAAAGAGAGGAACATTGGAAACAGGTAAGAGAGACAGAAAACTGAGACACAGGGGAAGAGTAAATGAGACATGGAGAGAGAGAGCAAGAGGGCAAGACAGACATACACAATTTTTGAATCTGTAGATTATGCCTTAGATTAATACTGAAACTATCAGAATGCTCTAACTGGTGCTATGGCAACTGTATCCCTAGCAACAGGGACTGTGGAACAAGATTTAGACCATATGACCTAGCAGACCAGCAACATGGAATGCAACTCAAGAGCCTGGGGAAAAGGTGAAGTATAAGAAAATATTTTATACAAGTTCAGTTTTAGCTTAGTTCAGCAAACTGAAGGGGTCCAGATCTGGCCGTGCAAAATATCCTTGGGCAAGATATTAACCCCAAGTTGCTCTCTGATGCCTCCATCAAAGTATGAATGTGTGTGAATTTCAGATAGAAAGCGCTTGCATAGAAAGAACATAGAAAAAAGTGCTTGTGCCAGTTGGTGAATGAGACAATTTATGTAAAGTACTTTTAGTGCTCAGAGTAAAAAAGCACTATAAAAGAACCAGTCCATTTATCATTGACCAAATATGAGATAAACCATTTCTAATATCAGCATGGAACAGTGAACGGGACATACCTCTGTGTTATGGTGCAGTAGCATACACTCCAACTCCTAATTCAATTCAGTTTTATTTACAAAGCGCCAAATCACAACATTTGCCTAAAGGGCCTCAGTGGATCTTACCGCCTGGATCACCTCAGATGTCTGGGGCTCAGACTAGGATAGCAAAGAAACCTATTTGAAAATTGTGGACTTACTTCCCTGTGTTCTTACACACACACGCACACTGCACCTGCTAAGTGAACTTGTACATAACCTATTGAACTTTTATTCTGCCTGGCATTGTTGAGTCTGTTCTGAAAAGCCTTAACAAAAAGTTTAATAGTCTAATTAGAGGCTTGTGAAGAGTAGAACACCGTGCAGTAAGCATAAAAATAAAAATTTGCTCTGAAATCTCGACCAAGATTGTTAGTATGGAAAATAAACAGAAGTGGTCCTAGAAGTGGTTTCTATGCTTAAAGTTCATTCTGCACAACAGATCATTTTGAAAGCATCCAACAGCTTTTGTTTTTTGACAACACTACACAGACAAGTCTTTGTTTAAATATTGTATGATCCAGCCTTTGGCCACTTAAGTAGTGTTGCAGAGCATACATAAAACCGCTGATCACTTACAAGCCTGCTGTGTCTATTTTTGGAGCCTCACTGAAGGTCACTACATGTTGCGAGTTGATAGGATATCTTAAAGTTCAAGGTTAGGGTGGCCATCAGGAGCTAATCTATCCTAATAATAGGCTACATAACTAACTTTGAAAAGTATGTAACAAATTGGATGGATGTCACCTCCTCATACTTTGTCAAGAAAATAAAATGCTTGCACAACAACTGGTTAAGGTCCAACAATAAGCTATTGTTATTATTATTATTCCTATTATTATTATGTGGCTACTTTCCTTTATAAATAGTTCTGTTGCCACTAGGGAACAAATAATGAAGTTTTCTGCTGAGAGTGATAATAGCAAAGATATGGCGGGGCCAAGTGGAGCACAAGACTGTAGAGATGACAATCAGGGTACCATGTTTTATTTGTACAGAACATTTTACATAGCCCTACATTACTACAGAAGGTAAATGATTAAATAATAGTTTAGAATTTCTGTGACAATAATAGATAATAGTATCTATGACCATTTATATTATATCTCTGCTGTGACTTTCTGTCTTTTTTGTGCTATTCGGTACAGATGAATTTGATGGTGATAGGAGGGGGAAATAGAAAGGGACACAGACTGTGAGCAGTGAAACAAAAGCAGCCCAGCAGAAGATCCCTGAGCAACAGACAGATGTTAGTTATACTGAGGAGACTATGGAACTTGTCAACAATAAAAGTTACAGGAAAGTGAGAATGAAGTGTTATTTCATTTATCTCACAAATAAAGTGGGCTTTATAAAACTCCCACACTGAAAATTGGCTCACTGTAGCTCTGTTTTCACTTGCCACTTTCCAGGACATTAACCAGAACTAATAATCTGGTCATGGGGCTGTAAGTGTTTGAAATAAGAGTCAATCCAAAAAAATAATAATAATTAATTAAAAGGTTCTAACAAATTAGGCAAGAAGAATCATGAAATAAAATAACTAGCTTTCAAAATAAAGATATTTAATGATCAGGATATGGTAGATTAAAGTTTAGGAGCTTTATGCACCTCTGACACTTTCACTGGATTAGAAATAAACTAATGATTTATCACAGAGTGATCAGTAGGCAGCATGGATAATTCTTATGAATAGTATTAAAAGCTTTAAAGGAAACTGGTGCAATGGAATGCTTGTTAAAAAAACAACACTATCTGGTTCATGAGAAATTTCTTGATAATGCATTGGGGAAATTTTATGCCAGTTTTATGTTAAGCAAAGGATTTAATAGCCTTCCAAAATAATATAAATTTTTTTTTATAATTTTATTAACATTGTTTGACGTTTTGGTAAAGAAAATATCAGCTGACATGAGCCTTGCTCTCCTTTGGCCCATGCTGTATTATCTTCATTGAGTTACTTGCATGCAGTCAGGAGTGAACTATGTCAAAGGTCAATCAAGGGTCTCTGTTAGTACATGACTTAATAATTGATCAACAAATTGATTTACTCTGCCTTACAGAAACCTAGTTACAGCAGGATGATTATGTTAGTTCAAATGAATCAACACCCCCGAGTCGTTCTAACTACCAGAAATCTCGAAGCACAGGCCGAGGGGGCGGTGTGGCAGCAATTTTTCACACCAGCCTATTAATCAACCAAAGACCCAGACAGACTTTTAATTCATTTGAAAGCCTGATGCTTAGCCATGTCACCCCAGCTGTAAAACTCAGAAACCAGTCTTATTGAGTCACATGGTGAGGTATTTGCTGCATCGTAGAAAAGCTCTGAACCCCAGCCGATAATATAATGAAAATTAAATTCTGAAACAACTCCTACTATGATACCACTCGACGTTGGGGAGCACTCTAACTAAACTGGAAAAGATTTAAAGTAAATTTGGGATGAAATATGGCATCCAGTCAACAAAAGTGTATTGTGCAGTCGCGCCTACCAACTGTCGCCATCGGAGAAGCTAGCTCTGCCAGACCTGTTAACCAAGAGGGAGGTAGGAAGAAGCGATATAGAGGGCCTGTAAAATGGAGCAAATGTTGTCTCCAGGAGTTTAGCTGATTTAGAGCAGCAAGGTACGGTGGGTGTGTTCCTGTTAAAGAACACGGAGGCAGCTTCCAAGTTTGGGAGATTTATTCAGCTGTGGTCTGTAGTAACGATACATAAAGCAAATATCAGTACAGCACACATAAAACATTCAACATGCCTAGACATAATTCTGGCACAGAGATAGCACAAGGAACTGTATTCAACACTCACGTCTATAACAACTTCAACAATTACACAAGATTTATAATTAGCATTAACTAGCTTAGTAGCTTACATAGCGTCTTAGCATAGGGTAACATTAGCATAGTCACGAGGTAACAAATACACACAATAGCAGCTGACATCCTCAACATCATGTAAACAGAACTCACCTTCTGGCATTCACACACAGCAATAAACCAAAAACCACGAGATGCTGGTGAGAGGACACAAGGAAAAATGCTGGCTATTAGCAGCTACAAAGGCAGACTAGCAGCACAAGGCACAGAGTGGTGCATTCAAGGAGCATAAGCATAGATATGGTGAGTTCAATGACGTAGGACATATCAATTTCCACAGCGCAAACACTATCTATAAACAAACCACAACACTTCAACCAAGCAAATAACGTGTAAACAGTGGGCTATCTAACACAGCCGCCCCCGACTGTGTGCACAGACAGTCGAATCCAAGGTAGAAAGGCCACTCAGGTTTGTGGATCCTTATCATATTCGGGTGATAAGGAGTTCAAACGGCTGTTGGTTGGTAATGGTCTGCCAGACCTGAGTGCCTTGGCCTCCTCTGGGAATGATTCTGACCGGGCCTTCATCAGGAGGA